>JARQOD010009154.1:0-32588 GCA_033576555.1 Oophaga sylvatica | reverse complement strand
AAAGTCTTCTCTTGGCAGGTATTTTCCCAAGCTGCAGAGTTCACCATGGGTCAGGATGCGAGGCTGCAGCATCAGTGACGTCAGCGCTAGTCACTGATGCTGCCGCGGCAACTTCTCATTCGATCATCAGTGGTTTACAGCTGGGATGATCGCATTAGCACCGCTCCCGGTTGTAAACTGTTTAGCCCCTTGATATGGATTGCGGCGTGAGACTTGACTGTGTGGCGGACAGGTATGGGATACTGTTGCTTTTTTATTTTGTTATTTTTACAGGAGAAGGAGGGCTTCGATAGGATTGGGAGTTTAATAAAGATGGCAAATCTGTGTTCTTTATTATTTCATTAAAATACTTTTGTGTGTGTGTGTTTATTTAACCCTTTACAAACTTCAGGATTAGTGATGGATAGGTGTCTTATTGACACCTATCCATTATTAAGCCAGGCTTAATGTCACCTTACAATACAAAGGTGACATTAACCCCTTATTACCGCATATGCCACCACTACATGGCAGTGGGGAGAGACTAAAGGTACTGCCACACTAAGCTATCCCGCTAGCGATCTCGTTAGCGTTGCATACTAATGAGATCGCTAGCGGGATTGTTTCTATATCGCTAAATGCGGCCACATTTAGCGATATAGTTAACGACGCTATCGCCGTTAGCGATCTTCTTAACGACTTTAGCGGTACAAAAGTACCGCTAAATCGCTAAGAAAAGGTGCCACACAGCGATTAGATACTTACCCAGCGGGAGCGCCGACGAGAAAATAGGGTCCGGAGCGATTCCAGCGACGAGCGAGATCACAGCAGGAAGCTCGTCGCTGGAAGCTGCCGCACTGAACAATATCGCTAACGGGATCGCTAAATAGTGACGTTTTTTTAGCGATCCCGTTTAGCGATACTGTTTAGTGTGGCATACCCTTAAGTGCCAGAATTGGCTCATCTTACAGATGCGCCTTTTCTGAGGTGGCTGGGGGCAGATGTTTTGAGCCGAGGGGGGGGGAACCGTGGTCCCTTTCTAGGCTCTTAATATCTGGCCTCAGTCACTGGCTTTCCCTCCCTGGCACAGAAAATTGCGCGGGAGCCCAGACCAGTTTTTTTCCATTAATACATCCTTTTATTAAATACCTACAGCTCCCAAAATTTTCAGACACATAGTACTAACAGTAGTAGTCACTGATATATATATATATATATATATATATATATATATACATACACACAGTACAGACCAAAAGTTTGGACACACCTTCTCATTCAAAGATTTTTCTGTATTTTCATGACTATGAAAATTGTACATTCACACTGAAGGCATCAAAACTATGAATTAACACTTGTGAAATTAAATACTTAACAAAAAAGTGTGAAACAACTGAAAATATGTCTTATATTCTACGTTCTTCAAAGTAGCCATCTTTTGCTTTGATGACTGCTTTGCACACTCTTGTCATTCTCTTGATGAGCTTCAAGAGGTAGTCACCGGAAATGGTTATCACTTCACAGGTGTGCCCTGTCAGGTTTAATTAGTGTGATTTATTGCCTTATAAATGGGGTTGGGACCATCAGTTGTGTTGCGCAGAAATCTGGTGGATACACAGCTGATAGTCCTACTGAATAGACTGTTAGAATGTGTATTATGGCTAGAAAAGAGCAGCTAAGTAAAGAAAAACGAGTGTCCATCATTACTTTAAGAAATGAAGGTCAGTCAGTCCGGAAAAATTGGGTAAACTTTGAAAGTGTCCCAAAGTGCAGTTGCAAAAACCATCAAGCGCTACAAAGAAACTGGCTCACATGAGGACCGCCCCAGGAAAGGAAGACCAAGAGTCACCTCTGCTTCTGAGGATAAGTTTATCCGAGTCACCAGCCTCAGAAATCGCAGGTTAACAGCAGCTCAGATTAGAGACCAGGTCAATGCCACACAGAGTTCAAGCAGCAGACACATCTCTACAACAACTGTTAAGAGGAGACTTTGTGCAGCAGGCCTTCATGGTAAAATAGCTGCTAGGAAACCACTGCTAAGGACAGGCAACAAGCAGAAGAGACTTGTTTGGGCTAAAGAACACAAGGAATAGACATAAGACCAGTGAAAATCTGTGCTTTGGTCTGATGAGTCCAAATTTGAGATCTTTCGTTCCAACCACCGTGTCTTTGTGCAACGCAGAAAAGGTGAACGGATGGACTCTACATGCCTAGTTCCCACCGTGAAGAATGGAGTAGGAGGTGTGATGGTGTGGGGGTGCTTTGCTGGTGACACTGTTGGGGATTTATTCAAAATTGAAGGCATACTGAACCAGCATGGCTACCACAGCATCTTGCAGCGGCATGCTATTCCATCCGGTTTGCGTTTAGTTGGATCATCATTTATTTTTCAACAGGACAATGACCCCAAACACACCTCCAGGCTGCGTAAAGGCTATTTGACCAAGAAGGAGAGTGATGGGGTGCTACGCCAGATGACCTGGCCTGCACAGTCACCAGACCTGAACCCAATCGAGATGGTTTGGGGTGAGCTGGACCGCAGAGTGAAGGCAAAAGGGCCAACAAGTGCTAAGCATCTCTGGGAACTCCTTCAAGACTGTTGGAAGACCATTTCCAGTGATTACCTCTTGAAGCTCATCAACAGAATACCAAGAGCGTGCAAAGCAGTCATCAAAGCAAAATGTGGCTACTTTGAAGAACCTAGAATATAAGACATAATTTCAGTTGTTTCACACTTTTTTGTTAAGTATATAATTCCACATGTGTTAATTCATAGTTTTGATGACTTCAGTGTGAATGTACAATTTTCATAGTCATGAAAATACAGAAAAATCTTTGAATGAGGTGTGTCCAAACTTTTGGTCTGTACTGTATATATATATATACATATATATACAGTATACAGTATATATATATATATATGTTTCTCACTGACTATATATATATATTTTTTTTTTTATGAATATTTCAGCTCATGGATCAGTTAAATGTCCATTTTGCAAGGGTGCGAGAAAATCTCGCCGTACGGATGCCATACGGATATTTTGCTGGGAGGAAATCTCATTCTTGCATTGAAAACGGATTACATACGGATCATTGTTCATGAAACATTGATGCGATTCTCGGCCGTAAAAAAACGGACCGATTTTTATACGTTATGTGTGACTCCAGCCTTAGGCCAAATCCTGCTCCATAGGCCAGATAGGCTCTAGCTGCGATCGCTCATGTTTAAAGAGATCCTGTCACCTTGGAAAATAATATATACCTGTAGATACATTATATGATTAATCTGCAGGTAAATAGTGTTACAATGCTACCTGGTTGCCTTACTCAAGTGTGGCTTGCTCAAGTAAATGAACTTGAATGAAAATAAACTTATCTACTCTTGGGAGCCATCGGCTTTCAGTCAAGGGGTTTGCACAGAGCAGCTGCAGTCACTGTGCACTGTACTGTGAGTGACCGGTGTAAGCATGCCTTGGCACTGTGATTGACAGCTCTCGGTGCAGCACATCTGTGCAGAGTGACTGAGCTGTCAATCAAACTGCCAGGCTGTACTAACAGATGCTGCTCACAGTACAGTGCATGGTGACTGCAGCAAACTCCATGACTGAAAGCCGGCGCCTTCCAGGAGGAAAGAAGTCAATTTTCTCCACGTAGCTGCATTTTCAGTAAAACAAAATGGGCAGTGTTGTAACATTAAAGCTGCAGGTAAAAGGCATTTTCAAAGTTGACAGATACCCTTTAATTATATAATTGCCACTGTCAATCACTGACACGCATGTAACTGCCTCATTCACCTGGGCCAATGCCACCCCCACAACGTGTTCTTGGGGGGACTGATGGGTTACCATCGCAGCTGGGGGTATGCTGAAGGCCCCCCGTCGCTATTATCTTGGTACTTCTCTGCACTTCAAATGAAATCGTAATTTATACTATATACTGCAATATTTTGATCAAAAAAGTAAATTATGTAAAGTATTAGTTCAATGCTGAAAACAAAAATAAATCAAAATGACAGATTTACATTATTTCAATCACTGCAGCTCCCTGGGAAAATTCAATAAAAAGTGATCAAGAAGTGACGTGTACTCCAAAATGGTGTCAATGACGACTACAGCGCGGCGCACAAAGAAAGCCGTCACCGTTATACAGCTCCATCAGCGAAAGAAGACAAATGTCACTGGTCTCAGAAAACGGAGACAAAAGACAAAAATGTATTCTGTTTTGACAAATTTCTGAATATTTTTCACAAGTAAAATGTAAAGCCCATCCGCCTGGTATTGCCGTGATCAGATGGAGGAGAATGACGCCGCCATGTCATGTTCACCACAGAATGACGCCGCCATGTCATGTTCACCACAGAATGACGCCGCCATGTCATGTTTACCACAGAATGACACCGCCATGTCATGTTCACCACAGAATGACGCCGCCATGTCATGTTCACCACAGAATGACACGGTCATGTCATGTTCACCACAGAATGACACCGCCATGTCATGTTCACCACAGAATGACGCCGCCATGTCATGTTCACCACAGAATGACGCCATGTCATGTTCACCACAGAATGACACCGCCATGTCATGTTTACCACAGAATGACGCTATGTGATGTTTACCACAGAATGACACCGCCATGTCATGTTTACCACAGAATGACGCCATGTCATGTTCACCACAGAATGACACCATGTAATGTTCACCACAGAATGACGCCATGTCATGTTTACCACAGAATGACGCCATGTCATGTTCACCACAGAATGACGCCATGTCATGTTCACCACAGAATGACACCGGCATGTCATGTTTACCACAGAATGACGCTATGTGATGTTTACCACAGAATGACACCACCATGTCATGTTCACCACAGAATGACACCGCCATGTCATGTTTACCACAGAATGACACCGCCATGTCATGTTTACCACAGAATGATGCCGTCATGTCATGTTCACCACAGAATGACGCCGCCATGTCATGTTTACCACAGAATGACGCCATGTCATGTTCACCACAGAATGACACCGCCATGTCATGTTTACCACAGAATGACGCTATGTGATGTTTACCACAGAATGACACCGCCATGTCATGTTTACCACAGAATGACGCCATGTCATGTTCACCACAGAATGACGCCGCCATGTCATGTTCACCACAGAATGACACCGCCATGTCATGTTTACCACAGAATGACACCGCCATGTCATGTTCACCACAGAATGACGCCATGTCATGTTCACCACAGAATGACGCCATGTCATGTTCACCACAGAATGACACCGGCATGTCATGTTTACCACAGAATGACGCTATGTGATGTTTACCACAGAATGACACCACCATGTCATGTTCACCACAGAATGACACCGCCATGTCATGTTTACCACAGAATGACACCGCCATGTCATGTTTACCACAGAATGATGCCGTCATGTCATGTTCACCACAGAATGACGCCGCCATGTCATGTTTACCACAGAATGACGCCGCCATGTCATGTTCACCACAGAATGACGCCGCCATGTCATGTTTACCACAGAATGACGCCGCCATGTCATGTTTACCACAGAATGACGCCGCCATGTCATGTTTACCACAGAATGATGCCGCCATGTCATGTTCACCACAGAATGACGCCGCCATGTCATGTTCACCACAGAATGACGCCGCCATGTCATGTTCACCACAGAATGACACGGTCATGTCATGTTCACCACAGAATGACACCGCCATGTCATGTTTACCACAGAATGACGCTATGTGATGTTTACCACAGAATGACACCGCCATGTCATGTTTACCACAGAATGACGCCATGTCATGTTCACCACAGAATGACACCATGTCATGTTCACCACAGAATGACGCCATGTCATGTTTACCACAGAATGACGCCATGTCATGTTCACCACAGAATGACGCCATGTCATGTTCACCACAGAATGACGCCATGTCATGTTCACCACAGAATGACACCGGCATGTCATGTTTACCACAGAATGACGCTATGTGATGTTTACCACAGAATGACACCACCATGTCATGTTCACCACAGAATGACACCGCCATGTCATGTTTACCACAGAATGACACCGCCATGTCATGTTTACCACAGAATGACGCCATGTCATGTTTACCACAGAATGACACCGCCATGTCATGTTTACCACAGAATGACGCCATGTCATGTTCACCACAGAATGACGCCGCCATGTCATGTTCACCACAGAATGACACCGCCATGTCATGTTTACCACAGAATGACACCGCCATGTCATGTTCACCACAGAATGACACCGCCATGTCATGTTTACCACAGAATGACACCGCCATGTCATGTTTACCACAGAATGACGCCATGTCATGTTCACCACAGAATGACGCCGCAATGTCATGTTCACCACAGAATGACGCCGACATGTCATGTTCACCACAGAATGATGCCACCATGTCATGTTCACCACAGAATGACGCCGCCATGTCATGTTCACCACAGAATGACGCCGCCATGTCATGTTCACCACAGAATGACACGGTCATGTCATGTTCACCACAGAATGACACCGCCATGTCATGTTTACCACAGAATGACGCTATGTGATGTTTACCACAGAATGACACCGCCATGTCATGTTTACCACAGAATGACGCCATGTCATGTTCACCACAGAATGACACCATGTCATGTTCACCACAGAATGACGCCATGTCATGTTTACCACAGAATGACGCCATGTCATGTTCACCACAGAATGACGCCATGTCATGTTCACCACAGAATGACGCCATGTCATGTTCACCACAGAATGACACCGGCATGTCATGTTTACCACAGAATGACGCTATGTGATGTTTACCACAGAATGACACCACCATGTCATGTTCACCACAGAATGACACCGCCATGTCATGTTTACCACAGAATGACACCGCCATGTCATGTTTACCACAGAATGACGCCATGTCATGTTTACCACAGAATGACACCGCCATGTCATGTTTACCACAGAATGACGCCATGTCATGTTCACCACAGAATGACGCCGCCATGTCATGTTCACCACAGAATGACACCGCCATGTCATGTTTACCACAGAATGACACCGCCATGTCATGTTCACCACAGAATGACACCGCCATGTCATGTTTACCACAGAATGACACCGCCATGTCATGTTTACCACAGAATGACGCCATGTCATGTTCACCACAGAATGACGCCGCAATGTCATGTTCACCACAGAATGACGCCGACATGTCATGTTCACCACAGAATGATGCCACCATGTCATGTTCACCACAGAATGACGCCGCCATGTCATGTTCACCACAGAATGACGCCGCCATGTCATGTTCACCACAGAATGACGCCGCCGTGTCATGTTCACCACAGAATGACGCCGCCGTGTCATGTTCACCACAGAATGACGCCGCCGTGTCATGTTCACCACAGAATGACGCCGCCGTGTCATGTTCACCACAGAATGACGCCGCCATGTCATGTTCACCACAGAATGACGCCGCCATGTCATGTTCACCACAGAATGACGCCGCCATGTCATGTTCACCACAGAATGACGCCGCCATGTCATGTTCACCGCAGAATGACGCCGCCATGTCATGTTTACCACAGAATGACGCCGCCATGTCATGTTCACCACAGAATGATACCATCATGTCATGTTTACCACAGAATGACGCCGCCATGTCATGTTCACCACAGAATGACGCCGCCATGTCATGTTTACCACAGAATGACGCCGCAATGTCATGTTTACCACAGAATGATACCATCATGTCATGTTCACCACAGAATGACGCTGCCATGTCATGTTCACCACAGAATGACGCCGTCATGTCATGTTCACCACAGAATGATGCCGTCATGTCATGTTCACCACAGAATGACGCCGCCATGTCATGTTTACCACAGAATGACGCCGTCATGTCATGTTCACCACAGAATGACGCTGCCATGTCATGTTCACCACAGAATGACGCCGTCATGTCATGTTCACCACAGAATGACGCTGCCATGTCATGTTTACCACAGAATGACGCCGTCATGTCATGTTCACCACAGAATGACGCTGCCATGTCATGTTCACCACAGAATGACGCCGTCATGTCATGTTCACCACAGAATGATGCCGTCATGTCATGTTCACCACAGAATGACGCTGCCATGTCATGTTCACCACAGAATGATACCATCATGTCATGTTCACCACAGAATGACGCCGCCATGTCATGTTTACCACAGAATGACGCCGTCATGTCATGTTCACCACAGAATGATGCCGTCATGTCATGTTCACCACAGAATGACGCTGCCATGTCATGTTTACCACAGAATGACGCCATGTCATGTTTACCACAGAATGACGCCGTCATGTCATGTTCACCACAGAATGATGCCGTCATGTCATGTTCACCACAGAATGACGCTGCCATGTCATGTTTACCACAGAATGACGCCATGTCATGTTTACCACAGAATGACGCCGCCATGTCATGTTCACCACAGTATGACACCGTCATGTCATGTTCACCACAGAATGACGCCGCCATGTCATGTTCACCACAGAATGACGCCGCCATGTCATGTTCACCACAGAATGACGCCATGTCATGTTCACCACAGAATGATGCCGTCATGTCATGTTCACCACAGAATGATGCCGTCATGTCATGTTCACCACAGAATGATGCCGTCATGTCATGTTCACCACAGAATGACGCTGCCATGTCATGTTTACCACAGAATGACGCCATGTCATGTTTACCACAGAATGACGCCGCCATGTCATGTTCACCACAGTATGACACCGTCATGTCATGTTCACCACAGAATGACGCCGCCATGTCATGTTCACCACAGAATGAAGCCGCCTTAAAACTAAAACCCAAAACACAACGACAGAATCGCACTTATTTTCACAATTTCAGCCACTTGGACTTTGTTCTCCATTTTTTAGTACATGACAGGGCAAAATGAGCGGGGTAATTCACAACTGCCAGTCATCTGGGGGGAAGCAAGCCCCCCACACGGCCATGGTGGCGGAGAGGAAAATGCCCGGCTCTTACAGCACGTTACATATGGCACATTGTGCACTGTGGTGCGGCTCATGGGCTGCTTAGGGGACGACATGGTGACAAGTGAGAGAGGGGCCCCGGGACAGAGACAACGGTACAGAGAGGAGACGAGCGGCGGAGTCTCAGTGCGCGCCTCCGCTCCATGGACGCGCAGTCCTAATCTCCTAGCAACCAAAAGACGCGGCTCTCCCAGCACAGTCCGGAGTGCGCACAGTGGTCCGGAGCCGCCACCATGTCCTCTAAACAAGCCAAGAAGAAGGAGTCTGGGCATCGCCTGAGCTCGGCAATGGGGCAGACACCCAGAGAGTGAGTGTGGGTACGGCGGGAGAGGGAGGGCGCCCTCCGCTGACAGTCATGCATGGCTGTAGGCACTGACCCTGCTCCAAGGGCCGTATATTATGTATATGGGTTCTGTCCTAGTTCTTCAGAACGAACTATTATGAGCATCTGGCTCCTCTGTGGCACAGGTGACCCTGTTATGCCGTGTTATGAGACCCTGGTCTCTGACATCTGTGGCAGTGTGGTGTGATGGCGCCATCATAGTATGTGGCACAGCCTAATAGTGAGCTACACTGACCACCCCTGACACTGAGCTACACAGACCACCCCTGACACTGAGCTACACAGACCACCCCTGGCACTGAGCTACACTGACCACCCCTGGCACTGAGCTACACTGACCACCCCTGACACTGAGCTACACTGACCACCCTGACACTGAGCTACACTGACCACCCCTGACACTGAGCTACACAGACCACCCCTGGCACTGAGCTACACTGACCACCCCTGGCACTGAGCTACACTGACCACCCCTGACACTGAGCTACACTGACCACCCCTGACACTGAGCTACACAGACCACACCTGACACTGAGCTACACTGACCACCCCTGACACTGAGCTACACTGACCACCCCTGGCACTGAGCTACACTGACCACCCCTGGCACTGAGCTACACTGACCACCCCTGACACTGAGCTACACTGACCACACCTGACACTGAGCTACACAGACCACCCCTGGCACTGAGCTACACTGACCACCCCTGACACTGAGCTACACAGACCACCCCTGACACTGAGCTACACAGACCACCCCTGACACTGAGCTACACAGACCACCCCTGACACTGAGCTACACTGACCACCCCTGACACTGAGCTACACTGACCACCCCTGGCACTGAGCTACACAGATCACCCCTGACACTGAGCTACACAGACCACCCCTGGCACTGAGCTACACTGACCACCCCTGACACTGAGCTACACTGACCACACCTGACACTGAGCTACACAGACCACCCCTGGCACTGAGCTACACTGACCACCCCTGACACTGAGCTACACAGACCACCCCTGACACTGAGCTACACAGACCACCCCTGACACTGAGCTACACAGACCACCCCTGACACTGAGCTACACTGACCACCCCTGACACTGAGCTACACTGACCACCCCTGACACTGAGCTACACAGATCACCCCTGACACTGAGCTACACAGACCACCCCTGGCACTGAGCTACACTGACCACCCCTGGCACTGAGCTACACTGACCACCCCTGACACTGAGCTACACTGACCACCCCTGGCACTGAGCTACACTGACCACCCCTGACACTGAGCTACAGTGACCACCCCTGACACTGAGCTACACTGACCACCCTGACACTGAGCTACACAGACCACCCCTGACACTGAGCTACACAGACCACCCCTGACACTGAGCTACACTGACCACCCCTGACACTGAGCTACACTGACCACCCCTGACACTGATCTACACTGACCACCCCTGGCACTGAGCTACACAGACCACCCCTGACACTGAGCTACACAGATCACCCCTGACACTAAGCTACCCAGACCACCCCTGGCACTGAGCTACACAGACAACACATGACACTGAGCTACACTGACCACCCCTGACACTGAGCTACATTGACCACCCCTGACACTGAGCTACACTGACCACCCCTGGCACTGAGCTACACTACCACCCCTGGCACTGAGCTACACTGACCACCCCTGGCACTGAGCTACACTGACCACCCCTGGCACTGAGCTACACTGACCACCCCTGGCACTGAGCTACACAGACCACCCCTGACACTGAGCTACACTGACCACCCCTGACACTGAGCTACACTGACCACCCCTGGCACTGAGCTACACTGACCACCCCTGGCACTGAGCTACACTGACCACCCCTGGCACTGAGCTACACAGACCACCCCTGACACTGAGCTACACTGACCACCCCTGACACTGAGCTACACTGACCACCCCTGGCACTGAGCTACACTGACCACCCCTGACCCTGAGCTACACAGACCACCCCTGACCCTGAGCTACACAGACCACCCCTGACCCTGAGCTACACATCACCCCTGGCCCTGAGCTACACTGACCACCCCTGGCACTGAGCTACACTGACCACCCCTGGCACTGAGCTACACTGACCACCCCTGGCACTGAGCTACACAGACCACCCCTGGCACTGAGCCACACAGACCACCCCTGGCACTGAGCCACACTGACCACCCCTGGCACTGAGCCACACAGACCACCCCTGGCACTGAGCTACACAGACCACCCCTGACACTGAGCTACACTAACCACCCCTGGCACTGAGCTACACAGACCACCCCTGGCACTGAGCTACACTGACCACCCCTGGCACTGAGCTACACTGACCACCCCTGGCACTGAGCTACACTGACCACCCCTGGCACTGAGCTACACTGACCACCCCTGGCACTGAGCTACACAGACCACCCCTGGCACTGAGCTACACTGACCACCCCTGGCACTGAGCTACACAGACCACCCCTGACACTGAGCTACACTGACCACCCCTGGCACTGAGCTACACTGACCACCCCTGACACTGAGCTACACAGACCACCCCTAGCCCTGCGCTACACTGACCACCCCTGGCACTGAGCTACACAGACCACCCCTGGCACTGAGCTACACAGACCACCCCTGGCACTGAGCTACACTGACCACCCCTGGCACTGAGCTACACAGACCACCCCTGGCACTGAGCTACACAGACCACCCCTGACACTGATCTACACTGACCACCCCTGACATTGAGCTACACTGACCACCCCTGGCACTGAGCTACACTGACCACCCCTGACATTGAGCTACACTGACCACCCCTGGCACTGAGTTACACTCACCACCCCTGACATTGAGCTACACTGACCACCCCTGGCACTGAGCTACACTGACCACCCTTGACATTGAGCTGCACTGACTATCCCTGGCACTGAGCTATACTGACTATTTCTGGCACTGAGTTACACTGACTATCCCTGGCACTGAGCTACACTGACCACACCTGGCACTGAGCTACACTGACCACCCCTGGCACTGAACTACGCTGACTATCCCTGGCATTGAGCTGCACTGACTATCCCTGGCACAGAGCTGCACTGACTATCCCTGGGACAGAGCTGCACTGAATATCCCTGGCACTGAGCTGCACTGACCACCCCTGGCACTGAACTACGCTGACTATCCCTGGCATTGAGCTGCACTGACTAACCCTGGCACTGAGCTGCACTGACTATCCCTGGGACAGAGCTGCACTGAATATCCCTGGCACTGAGCTGCACTGACTATCCCTGGCACTGAGCTGCACTGACTAACCCTGGCACTGAGCTGCACTGACTAACCTGGCACTGAGCTGCACTGACTAACCCTGGCACTGAGCTGCACTGACTATCCCTGGGACAGAGTTGCACTGAATATCCCTGGCACTGAGCTGCAGTGACTATCCCTGGCACTGAGCTGCACTGACTATCCCTGGCACTGAGCTGCACTGAATATCCCTGGCACTGAGCTTCAGACTCTGCCCACCCAACATATTCCCATGCCACAGCACAGTCCTGGGAAATTAGCCATTTGACACTGTGATAGTGAAGTGTTAGGTGGTACTAATTTGTGAGCACAAATAAATTACACTACTATGTGCTGGCAAGTGGTACTATGGAGGGCAGTCATCTGTTACCTTACACTGTGTGACAATATGTGCTACTACCATGTGGAGGTACTGTGTGATGACATTATACTATTTGCTATTACCATATGGAGGTACTGAGTGAAGGCATTATACTATGTGCTACTACCACCTGGAGGCACTGTGTGATGGCATTATACTATGTGCTACTACCACCTGGAGGTACTGTGTGATGGCATTATACTATGTGCTACTACAATATAGAGGTACTGTGTGATGGCATTATACTATTTGCTATTACCATATGGAGGTACTGAGTGAAGGCATTATACTATGTGCTACTACCACCTGGAGGTACTGAGTGAAGGCATTATACTATGTGCTACTACCACCTGGAGGTACTGTGTGATGGCATTATACTATGTGCTACTACCACCTGGAGGTACTGTGTGATGGCATTATACTATGTGCTACTACCACCTGGAGGTACTGAGTGAAGGCATTATACTATGTGCTAATGTGTAGCCCTGGTGGTAGGCACACGCAGTACCTGGAGAGTGTATGGCGAGACGGCAGTTTAATGCTAAATATCCATTCACTCGACACACACTAGACACACCCCTAGGGTAGTGGAGGATACTCTAGAGGGAGTGGTCAAGGTAGTAGGTGTTAGAGTGATTAGTCTAGTTCCTGTCTTTGGACAGTGAGGACGTGTGAAGTAGAGTCTAGACTTCTGTGTGAGAAGACGTTTGGAGGGAGGAAAGAGTCTAGCCTGCTTATTCACCAGTTCATATCGTGGAGTCTGGTATAGGTGTTTGGAATACACCTTAGTCTAGTCAGAGCTGTATCACCTTCTCAACACACACTGAGGAAAGAAGAAGTATTAGCACGGAAAGTCTTCAGCATCCCTGTCTAAAGGACGGTATCAGGTTCAGAGACGTGCTCCTGCCTGTGATAACTGAGCATCTGTGGCTAACTTCATTGGAAGGAAAAGGAAAGAAGTGACTGCTCGACCCTTGGCTAGTTTTGAGTGCTTATGTTACCAGCGTGGACAAGGCGAAAGGCAAGTGGATTTATAGGATTAGTGCTACAGGATTGCAGAAGTCCAGCACATTGCTACCGGTCACTGGGGACCGAAGGGTCACTGTTGTTTCAGGCACGGTGATAGGAAAACCAGGAATCTACCGGACCCTAGGTCGCGGCAGACAAGCCCCTTATAGTCAGTACGTAACTGGGGTCAGGGGGAGTGAAGACTTTGAAGTTCTGCAGGACAAAATAAGAATTCAGCTCCTTCACAGGAAGGCCCCTAACACTAAGCTGACTGGGCAGGTACAGCTAAAGATTAGCTGGAGATTGAGGGAACTACGCTTCAGGCTGGTTGTACTCGTTTTATTGGAGTTAAAGGAGGCCCCTAACTTGTCCAGCTGCCGTCTCAAGATACACTCTCCTTGGATCAGCCTCCCTGGGACCTGCCTTATCATCTTGCAAGTAAAGGTATGGAAAGACGCTGACCGTGTGAGACTGTGTTCTTTATCTGCACTCGACTTCACAAATCCCATAGACTTTGAGGGAAGAGTCCCACCTGTAGGGGACCCGACATCTAGCTGCCTCACCATCCCCTCAGAGATCTACAGCAGCGCTGGTACTAATTACCAGAATACTACAGGTGGCGTCACGAACTGTACATAAATCAATCCCCTGTAAATATATCCCCAACATACGCCAGACCGCCCGGGCCACAGACCGAGCCACAGCTACCTGTGACAAAATCCCCATAGACTTCCATGGGCTCGGCTCTGAGTACCCCATTGCCCTGGTAATCCACAATTGTGGTGGCGGGTCGACACAACTTGGCGTCACGAACAGGATACGAAACTCGCGAAATTGCGAGCCCTGTGTGCCTAAGGACTTGTTTTTGTGAAAAGGACTGTTTGCACTTTTGGCGCCAAAATCGCCATTTTTGTCGCCATATTCGCGCCCTCAGGCGCTGGAGAAGAAGGTGGGCGTACCTTCGTGGGCGTCTACCCCCCAGTGGCGCGAAGAAAATGCCTGCCCTCTCAAAGTGCTACTACAACATGCGGTCCTGCCCTACAGCAAAGGAGGTCCGCCTCCTCTTCACCTTCCCTGCGAGGAGGAGGAGACGCAAACCCCACCTCCACGGAAGAGACCGGATGTCTCCGCAGGAAGAAGAAAGAATCTACTGGAACATGATGGAGGCAGGACGTGAGCAGCCGAGCGGAGCAGCGGAGGAAGGCAGGCCCCGTGCCCCCGCCAAGCTGCCATCGGCATCGGAGTCTTATGCGATCCTGCACCTGCAACAGGCGTTGCTAGAGATTCAGGAGGAGAACGCACGCCTAAAGAAGATGGTCCAACCTGGACTGGAGGAGATTGAGAGACGCCGATGTAAACTGCTGCAGTGGCAACTAACGAACACGGCGTCCTCTCCCCTCAACGAACCCCCACGATTCCAAATACCGAAGAGTCTGCTGCCCAAGGCGAAGGAGCAACCGGAGGCTGCCCCCGAAAGTACCGTTCCCGATCCCACTGGTGAAGCGGTGGAGGCGGAGGAGGTTGAGGAGGTACAGCCAATCCCGGAACGCCCGCCCGGCCAAGAGGCCGCAGCAGATTATCGGTCCCCGGCAGGGACACCGGAGGGGTCCTGTCCGTCACTACCAGACGTGGACTGGGACGAAATGGCGCGCCTGGATGACGTCGCCTACACCGCCCAGTGGGAACAAGAATGGCGGAGTCGTGAGGAGAAGAAGAGGCGTCAGCAGGAGGAAGAGCGGGAAACTCAGAAGAACCGCCAGCGACAATATGCCGAGCTGATTGCTGACAAGGAGACTGTCCGTCGCGACAAAGGTACCTTACGGGAACCGCGGCGGCAGGGGTGTGTGACTGAGTTCCAGCTCCGGAAGGGCTGGGGCTTTATCCGTGAACCGGGCCTCTACCCAGCGGTCTTTGTCAGCAGGCGTGACGTAGAATCCCACCTGCCGCAAGGTCATCCCGGGAGGGACTTAGCAAACGGAGATATAGTCACCTATACGCGGCATTGGGGAATGAAGGGGTGGTATGCCCTGAACGTCGCCATCGTCCGCGACCCCGTCCCAGACGCAGGTACCGTCACCATTACCGCCGCGTCCCCGTTTCCAGTTCAAGCAGCATCCGGCCGTGCCCCAGCATCGCCCCCTGCAAAGTCATCGCAACAAGCGACCCAGAGTTCATCACGACTTAAAGTCACCTCTTCATCGCAACATGCGACACAGTCTCGATCGCAATCCCTAACGCGGTCCATATCGTTAACAGTAATTGAGACGCAATCGGTGTCATGTGGAGAGACTGTACCAGTTGCGCCCCTGGAGGTTCGCACCAGAACTGTGGCGACCCAGACCCTGATCGCAGCACATGATTTGCTGGTCCTGGGATCAAGGGCCCATTGCGTTGTTCCAGCCCCCGGGGTGGAAAATGTAGTGGAAGGTGTATTATTAGAAGATGAATAGATAGTAAGAAATGTGGTGAGATCCCTATCGGATCTACCAAAAGTAAAAAGCAAAAAGTTTAAAATGTTTTGAAAAAGTTTTGCACAGGTTATATATAGTGAATATATATTTCTAATTATAGAATGCCCGGCTGGGTAATTGGTAAATGATAGATGATAAATGATAAACAGTTGCACTTTTATAATGCGATTTAATATAATATGTCTTTCTTTACAAATGGACTTTTGAGGTTAAGGACTATGCTAACCCAGAACTTTCTTGTACATAGTTGCGCTTCGGTGCTTTCTCTTGGTTTTACAAAAACCATCCATAACTACCTCTGAAAAAACAAAACCCGTATGGTGTGGCACTGAGTGAGGTCTGCAATCGGACGTCCTGCAGCCCACCCAGGACCCACGTTGAAGGTTTGGTGCGGGTCCTTCACAAGTATATTGTATATTTATTTATTGAATGCTATTTGATACTATTTGTATTTTTCTATAAAAGTTTGCAACGTTCAAGATGTCCTCACCTCCCGGATGGGAAGATGTTATTGTTAAAAGTTTATTGCATAAACAAAATGTCTTTTGTATTTTACAGCCCGGGAGTGCTGTCGTTTACCATGGGGGAATGTGTAGCCCTGGTGGTAGGCACACGCAGTACCCTGGAGAGTGTATGGCGAGACGGCAGTTTAATGCTAAATATCCATTCACTCGACACACACTAGACACACCCCTAGGGTAGTGGAGTATACTCTAGAGGGAGTGGTCAAGGTAGTAGGTGTTAGAGTGATTAGTCTAGTTCCTGTCTTTGGACAGTGAGGACGTGTGAAGTAGAGTCTAGACTTCTGTGTGAGAAGACGTTTGGAGGGAGGAAAGAGTCTAGCCTGCTTATTCACCAGTTCATATCGTGGAGTCTGGTATAGGTGTTTGGAATACACCTTAGTCTAGTCAGAGCTGTATCACCTTCTCAACACACACTGAGGAAAGAAGAAGTATTAGCACGGAAAGTCTTCAGCATCCCTGTCTAAAGGACGGTATCAGGTTCAGAGACGTGCTCCTGCCTGTGATAACTGAGCATCTGTGGCTAACTTCATTGGAAGGAAAAGGAAAGAAGTGACTGCTCGACCCTTGGCTAGTTTTGAGTGCTTATGTTACCAGCGTGGACAAGGCGAAAGGCAAGTGGATTTATAGGATTAGTGCTACAGGATTGCAGAAGTCCAGCACATTGCTACCGGTCACTGGGGACCGAAGGGTCACTGTTGTTTCAGGCACGGTGATAGGAAAACCAGGAATCTACCGGACCCTAGGTCGCGGCAGACAAGCCCCTTATAGTCAGTACGTAACTGGGGTCAGGGGGAGTGAAGACTTTGAAGTTCTGCAGGACAAAATAAGAATTCAGCTCCTTCACAGGAAGGCCCCTAACACTAAGCTGACTGGGCAGGTACAGCTAAAGATTAGCTGGAGATTGAGGGAACTACGCTTCAGGCTGGTTGTACTCGTTTTATTGGAGTTAAAGGAGGCCCCTAACTTGTCCAGCTGCCGTCTCAAGATACACTCTCCTTGGATCAGCCTCCCTGGGACCTGCCTTATCATCTTGCAAGTAAAGGTATGGAAAGACGCTGACCGTGTGAGACTGTGTTCTTTATCTGCACTCGACTTCACAAATCCCATAGACTTTGAGGGAAGAGTCCCACCTGTAGGGGACCCGACATCTAGCTGCCTCACCATCCCCTCAGAGATCTACAGCAGCGCTGGTACTAATTACCAGAATACTACAGGTGGCGTCACGAACTGTACATAAATCAATCCCCTGTAAATATATCCCCAACATACGCCAGACCGCCGGGCCACAGACCGAGCCACAGCTACCTGTGACAAAATCCCCATAGACTTCCATGGGCTCGGCTCTGAGTACCCCATTGCCCTGGTAATCCACAATTGTGGTGGCGGGTCGACACACTACTACCACCTGGAGGTACTGTGTGATGGCATTATACTATGTGCTACTACCACCTGGAGGTACTGTGTGATGGCATTATACTATGTGCTACTACCACCTGGAGGTTGTCACGATGTGTGACACGACCCAACGGGTAGTCGGACAGCGGATGGCACAACTCACACATAATGGGATGGGAAAAGCACGAGGAGGGCGCTAATAATAGAGAATGAGGGATGGTCACCACCTGAGCTCAAACCTTAGCCTGTCCCTGCACTCCCCTAACGCCCTACGCGAGTCCTTCCCCCCGCCGCCTTCAGGATACCTCGTCCCTAGATGTCACCTATAACTGCCCTGGCTAGTGCACTGGCCAGCAAGGAGCACTTCTAGAAAAGGCCTGTATCACCAACAGTCAGCTGATGCATCAGGTGACCTTTTAAAGCATGGTGGGATTGGTCACCACCCACATCAGCTGACCCAGCAGCAGCACAATTACACCAGATTGCCAGTGGGGGAAAACTGACATTAACCCCCGATGGTCCAAAAGGAAAAATGTTTTAAACTGAGTGGAATCAGATCTGCCACAAATCTAAAAATGGATCGTGACAGAGGTACTGTGCAATGGCATTATACTATGTGCTACTACCATATGGAGGTACTGTGTGATGGCATTATGCTATGACTATGTGCTACTGCCACTGGGAGGTACTGTGTGATGGCATTATGCTATGTGCTACTACAATATGGAGGTACTGTGTGATGGTGTTATACTATTACAATGTGCTACTACCACCTGGAGGTACTGTATGATGGCATTATACTATGTGCTATATGGAGGTACTGTGTGATGGCACTATACTATGTGCTACTTCTACAATATAGAGGTACTGTGTGATGGCATTATACTATTTGCTACTACCAAATGGAGGTACTGTGTGATGGCATTATACTATGTGCTACTGCCATATTGGGGTATTGTGTGATGACATTATACTGTGTGCTACTACCACTTGGAGGTACTGTGTGATGGCACTATACTATGTGCTATATGGAGGTACTGTGTGATGGCATTATACTATGTGCTATATGGAGGTACTGTGTGATGGCATTATACTATGTGCTATATGGAGGTACTGTGTGATGGCACTATACTATGTGCTACTACTACAATATAGAGGTACTGTGTGATGGCATTATACTATTTGCTACTACCAAATGGAGGTACTGTGTGATGACATTATACTGTGTGCTACTACCACTTGGAGGTACTGTGTGATGACATGATGCTGTGTGGTACTGCCATCTGGCTGTTCTTTATGATGGCATTATACTATGTGCCATGTACAATAATCCTACGCTTCGGTGCACAGATGGTGCAGAGGAAATGATTAACTGGTGTCTGCTCTGTGCAAAATCCGCAGTCTCTGATGAGACGACCCCTGTAATGCCAGTGTGATAGTCTGATGATGTGGGCACCAGGCCTTATTGGATGACATTATATATCCTCCCTCCCTCTGCACTGAACCCCTTATTTACTTGCAGCAAAATATGTGGATTTCTCAAGACTTAGGCATCAGATTGGCAACATACAGGTACCAATGAGTTCATGTGTCACTGAGCCACATGTGTATATAAACAGTGTAGGGGGGACAAACTTACTGTCAGATTCCCTTTATATAGTTGTGTAACTAATTGACATTCATTAGTGAATGTTTCTGTTAAAGCCGGCGTCACACTATGGCCTCTTTCACACTTCAGTCGTGCGACGTCAATCAAAATCCGCCAAAGTGTGAAAAAAACGGATCCGCCATTTTTTTTGGCGGATCTGCTTTTTCCCATTGACTTGCATTAGTGACGGATTTTGACGAATGGTCGTCTGTTGGATCCGTTTTTTCACCGATCCGCCATAAATTTGGCGTCCGCTCTTTTTTAAAACGTCCAATGCAACGTTTTTTGTGTCTGCCAAAATGGCGGACTATGACGGATCCGCCTCGTCTGCCATTTTGTATAATGGGCGCCTATGGGTGGCGGATCCGCCTGCATCCGTTTTTGACGGAATCCGCAAGCGGATCCTTTGCTTCCATAGAAAATGCTCAAAACACTGTCCGGGGTCTCTCTCTCCTCCGTGCCAGACATGCGTACCTGCATTTTCCGGGTTGAAAAGTTCATGACGGATCCGTCTGAAAACGGATCGTTTGCATCCGTTTTTGCAATTTTCTGGCGGATCCGCTATTTTCACACTTTGGTGGATTTTAACTGACGCCAAACGACTGAAGTGTGAAAGAGGCCTAAGGAGGAATACGGACGTGTGAGAGGCGTGAAAACCACGCATTACACACGGAACCATAGTTCTCTATGGGGCAGCTCTGATCATGCGTATTTTTCTCGGCCGTATCTTACGGTGCGAGACACCCGCAGCATGCTGCGATTGTACACATATTACGCCCGTTGTACGCCAATGAAAGTCTATGGGTGAGAAAACAACGGATTACACATGGACCAGGCGTGTGACTTGCGAGAAATACGCAAGACTTCTGCAGCTCACAGGAAATGGTGCAACACATGCAGGAGGAAGCTGACACATGCAAATTAGCTCAAAAAGAGCGCCAGACATCCCGGAAGAACGCCTCCACGGAGTCGGCCATGATGTCAACCCTCATCAATGTCGAGATGCTGATTGTGTTGGTGCAGGAGAGGCCCGAAATTTGGGACCAACGAGATGCACATTATGCAGACCGTGCAAGAAAAGAGGCGGCATGGAGGCGCATCTGTGGGCAGATGTTTCCCCACTTTGGGGACAGCCCACGCGAGGAGCAGTGCCAAATGAGTAAGTTACCTGATTATTTTTCAAACTTCTTAACAGTCAGAACGTAATAATATCGATGATTTTCCCTTAAAAATTGTGTTGTTTTTTTTTTGGCGCCAAAATGTTATGTTCAACACATCCGACTAGGCCCCCATGACTATGTGAAATGTATGTAGAAGAATTTGGCATTGTGCATCTACCTAAATTATTACTATATATGTCACATTGCAGTGTCATATATATGTCACCACATAACACCTATGCAGTTTAGGCTCACATCTACAACATGTTCTAATACCACTTCTATTCCAAACAGAACTCAGTCCAACCTCACTGAGAGGGAGACAGGCTCCAACTCAGAGGCCATCATTGACCCGGTTGGGGGAGGTGAAGAGGTGGCTGGCCCATCGTCTGACCCTCCCTGCTGCATCCCCCAAGCTTCACAAGCCCCAGGACCTGACCAAGCAGCTGCACTGCAACCTGTACCTGACTCACCAGCTGCACCAACAGGCCCCAGTGTTGAGGATGCAGCAAATAGCAGCAGCCCCACTGTACCTCTGGGGGCTCCTCCCAGGCTGCTGCAATATCCCGCCGTTGGAGAAGATGACGAGACATAACAGGCTCAAACACACGTAGGCATGTGGACACTGGGGTACTCAATTACCTTTCAAGGGCAGCTGTGGATGACGGTGAGGAGGCCTATGCCAGTAGCCTTGCCTGCTACCTTCGACCCCTACCCCGTGAGATCAGGCTCCGTGTGCGAGGATCAATTCACATCCTAATTGACGCATGCACACCCCCCAACACCCCATATGAGGTATTTGAATTCCTTGAGAGGTGGCAGCTCTCACCCTGTAAGTTTCTGCACCTTACACCCCAACAAAATGTGCATGCTCAATTAGGATCTGAGGATCCTCCTGCACGGGCGCCTGCACCTCAACCCATTCCCCCACAAAACCAAACTTGGCAGCAACAGGGTCAAATGGCAGGCTATAATCCGACTTCCCAATATGGCCACTTGTACAGATCCAGTGTTGGAGGCTGGTCCCAACCTGGATGTGCACAACATGGTCATATTGGGGGGTATGAGTCTCGGGGGTACCATCTTACACAGGAATATAATCTCCCTTATCTGTATGGCAATGTGTCCACACACCAACCTGACCGTGGGCAGATGTTAGCTCAGGGCCCATAAAATTCACCCCAACAGGGTGATGGTCAAGGTTCTCATCATAGCCAACCACCCAGAGACGCTGGGCACCCACCAACCCCACCACCCACATACCACCAGCTGTGATTTTTTATTTTACTTATATATTATGATTTAACCCCTTAACGACCGCCGATACGCCTTTTAACGGCAGTCATTAAGGGTACTTAAACCACAGCGCCATTAATTAACGGCGCTGTGGAAAAAGTGAATAGCGCCCCCCAGAGGTGCATTTTCTCCGGGGTCTCGGCTACCGGGGGTAGCCGAGACCCCAGACAAAAAGATTTGGGTCGGTTTTTACCAACACCGATGTTGCGATCGCCGTTATTAACCCTATAACGGCGATCGCAAAAAAAAAAAAAAGTTGTGCCATTTAATTTCTCTGTCCTCTGATGTCATCGCACATCAGAGGACAGAGAAAAAGGGTCCCCGGGACCCCCATGTGGCCCCCGATCCCCTGCATGTGGCCCCCGGCCCCTACATTGTCCCCCGGTGCCGCCGCTATGAAGAAAATGGCGGGCGCATGCTCAGTGCGCCCGCCGCTATGTGCTGGGGGGATGGGCAATATTCTCTGGGGTCTCGGCTACCGGGGGTAGCCGAGACCCCAGAGAACATGATCCGGGTCGGTATTCACCGATCCAGGTTTTGCGATCGCCGCTATACAAGCATAACAGCGATCGCAAAAAAAAAAAATGATTTCTCTCCCCTCTGATGTGATCGCACATCAGAGGGGAGAAAATGAGGGTCCCCATGTCCCCCTGAACACCCCCTGTACCTGCCGGTGTCCTCCGGCAGGTCCCCCTGGCCTCCGATCCTCCCGGTCTTCTTCCTGGAAAAAAAAAATGTCGGGCGCATGCGCAGTGCGCCCGCCGATCTGCTTGGCGGCAGATTCAAATTTTTTTTCATTCATTTTCCAGAAAGTGCATTTTGATCACTGTGATAAACTATCACAGTGATCAAAATTAAAAAAAAAACAGTACATAACCCCCCCATTTATCACCCCCTTAGTTAGGGACATATAATAAAAAATAGAAATTATATTTATTTTCATTTTTCCGTTAGGGTTAGGGTTATAATTAGGGTTAGGGTTAGCATTAGGGTTAGGGTTAGCATTAGGGTTAGGGTTATAACTAGGGTTAGGGTTAGGCTGGGTTCATACTGTGTTATGGCAGTCCGTTAGACGGACTGCGTTACACGCGGTATAACGCGGTGTAACGCAGTCCGTTAACGCTGCCATTCACCCCCATTTGAGGGCGCATCGCGACGCATGCCGTAAAGCGGCATGCGTTTGCGACGTGCCATCATTCAGTGATGGAGCCTCGGACGCGGGCTGCAGCGTCTGGGCTCCGTCACCGCTAGCGCAGATGAATCATCTGCTGATTCCTCTGCGCTAGCGGGTATAGCATAACGCAATCGCGTTATGCTATACCGTTACCAGCCCGTCAACGCTATGTGTTGAACGGGCTGGTAAAACGCAAAATGAACCCAGCCTTAGGGTTAGAGTTATAGTTAGGGTTAGAATTAGGGTTAGGGTTACAATTAGGGTTAGGGTTAAAATTAGGGTTAGGGTTACAATTAGAGTTAGGGTTACAATTAAGGTTAGGGTTACAATTAGGGTTGGAATTAGGGTTGGGATTTAGGTTAGGATTAGGGTTGGGATTAGGGTTTCCACTGTTTAGACACATCAGGGGGTCTCCAAACACGACGTGGCTTTCAAAAAGTCAAATGGCGCTCCCTCCCTTCCGAGCCCTGCCGTGCACCCAAACAGTGGTTTACCCCAAAATATGGGGTATCAGCGTACTCAGGACAAATTGCACACCAATTTTGGGGTTCTAATTTCTCCTGTTACCCTTGGGAAAATAAAAAATAGCTGGCTAAAAAAATCATTTTTGAGAAAAAAATTATTTTTTATTTTCACAGCTCTGCGTTTATAAATTTCTGTGAAACACTTGGGGGTTCAAAGTGCTCACCACACATCTAGATAAGTTCCTTAAGGGGTCCAGTTTCCAAAATGGGGTCACTTGTGGGGGGTTTCCACTGTTTAGACACATCAGGGGGTCTCCAAACACGACGTGGCTTTCAAAAAGTCAAATGGCGCTCCCTCCCTTCCGAGCCCTGCCGTGCGCCCAAACAGTGGTTTACCCCAACATATGGGTATCAGCATACTCAGGACAAATTGCACACCAATTTTGGGGTTCTAATTTCTCCTGTTACCCTTGGGAAAATAAAAAATAGCTGGCTAAAAAAATCATTTTTGAGAAAAAAAATGATTTTTTATTTTCACAGCTCTGGGTTTATACATTTCTGTGAAACACTTGGGGGTTCAAAGTGCTCACCACACATCTAGATAAGTTACTTAAGGGGTCTAGTTTCCAAAATGGGGTCACTTGTGGGGGGTTTCCACTGTTTAGACACATCAGGGGGTCTCCAAACATGACGTGGCGTTCAAAAAGTCAATTGGCGCTCCCTCCCTTCCAAGCCCTGCCGTGCGCCCAAACAGTGGTTTACCCTAACATATGGGGTATCAGCGTACTCAGGACAAATTGCACACCAATTTTGGGGTTCTAATTTCTCCTGTTACCCTTGGGAAAATAAAAAATAGCTGGCTAAAAAAATCATTTTTGAGAAAAAAAAATGATTTTTCATTTTCACGGCTCTGGGTTTATAAATTTCTGTGAAGCACTTGGGGGTTCAAAGTGCTCACCACACATCTAGATAAGCTCCTTGGGGGGTCTAGTTTCCAAAATGGTGTCACTTGCAGGGGGTTTCTACTGTTTAGGCACATCAAGGGCTCTGCAAACACAACATGACGCCCGCAGAACATTCCATCAAAGTCTGCATTACAAAATGGCGCTCCTTCCCTTCCAAGCACTCCCATGTGCCCAAACAGTGGTTTCACCCCACATATGGGGTATCAGCGTACACAGGAAAAATTGCACAACAACTTTTTGGGTCAAATTTCTCCTGTTACCCTTGGGAAAATAAAAAAAATAGCAGGCTAAAGAATCATTTTTGAGGAAAAAAATTATTTTTTATTTTCACGGCTCTATGTTTATTAATTTCTGTGAAGCACTTGGGGGTTCAAAGTGCTCACCACACATCTAGATAAGTTCCTTAAGGGGTCTAGTTTCCAAAATGGTGTGATTTGTGGGGGGTTTCGACTGTTTAGGCGTATCAGGGGCTCTCCAAACGCGACATGGCGTCCAATTTCAATTCCAGCCAATTTTGGTTTGAAAAAGTCAAACGGCGCTCCTTCCCTTCCAAGCCCTGCTTTGCGCCCAAACAGTGGTCCCACCCCACATATGGGGTATCAGCGTGCTCAGGACAAATTGGACAACAACTTTTGTGGTCTAATTTCTCCTGTTACCCTTGGGAAAATAAAAAATTGGGGACTAAACGATCAGGTTTGTGGAAAAAATATGACTTTTTATTTTCATGCCCGGGAGTTATAAACTTCTGTGAAGCACTTGGGTGTTCAAAGTGCTCACCACACATCTATATAAGTTCCTTAGGGGGTCTAGTTTCCAAAATGGTGTCACTTGTGGGGGGTTTCCACTGTTTAGACACATTAGGGCCTCTACAAACGCGACATGGCGTCCAGCCAATTCTGAGTTGAAAAAGTCAAACGCCGCTCCTTCCCTTCCAAGCTCTGCCATGCACCCAAACAGTGGTTTACCCCCACATATGGGGTATCAGCATGCTCAGGACAAATTGCACAAAAACTTTTGGGGTCTTGTTACCCTTGGGAAAATAAAAATTGGTGTGAACAGATAGTTTTTGTGGATAAAATATGATTTTTTATTTTCACGGTTCTATGTTATAAACTTCTGTGAAGCACTTGGAGGTTCAAAGTGCTCACCACACATCTAGATAAGTTCCTTAGGGGGTCTAATTTCCAAAATGTGGTCACTTGTGGGGGGTTTCCACTGTTTAGACACATCAGGGCCTCTACAAACGCGACATGACGTCCAGCCAATTTTGCGCTGAAAAAGTCAAACGGCGCTCCTTCCCTTCCAAGCTCTGCCATGCACCCAAACAGTGGTTTACCCCCACGTATGGGGTATCAGCATGCTCAGGACAAATTGCACAAAAACTTTTGGGTGTCTTGTTACCCTTGGTAAAATAAAAATTGGGGTGAAAAGATTGTTTTTGTGGAAAAAATATGATTTTTTATTTTCACTGTTCTATGTTATAAACTTCTGTGAAGCACTTGGAGGTTCAAAGTGCTCACCACACATCTAGATAAGTTCCTTAGGGGGTCTAGTTTCCAAAATGGGGTCACTTGTGATGGGTTTCCACTGTTTAGACACATCAGGGCCTCTACAAACGCGACATGGCGTCCAGCCAATTCTGCGTTGAAAAAGTCAAATGTCGCTCCTTCCCTTGCGACCTCTGCCGTGCGCCCAAAAAGTGGTTTACCCCCACATATGTGGTATCGGCTTATTCAGGAGAAATTGCACAACAAATTTTGTGGTTCATTTTTTCTTTTAACAGTTGTGAAAATAAAAAAAATAGGTTCCGAAGTAAAGTTTTTGCAAAAAAAGTTAAATGTTAATTTTTTCCTTCCACATTGCTTCAGTTCCTGTGAAGCACGTAAAGGGTTAATAAACTTCTTGAATGTGGTTTTGAGCACCTTGAGGGGTGCAGCTTTTAGAATGGTGTCACTTTTGGGTATTTTCTATCGTATAGACCCCTCAAAGTGACTTCAAATGTGATGTGGTCCCTAAAATAAAAATGGTGTTGTAAAAATGAGAAATCGCTGGTCAACTTTTAACCCTTATAACTTCGTAACAAAAAAAATTTTTGTCCCAAAATTGTGCTGATGTAAAGTAGACATGTGGGAAATGTTATTTATTAAGAAATTTGTGTGACATATCTCTCTGATTTAAGGGCATAAAAATTTAAAGTTTGAAAATTGTTAAATTTTCAAAATTTTCGCCATATTTCCGTTTTTTTCATAAATAAACACAAGTCATATCAAAGAAATTTTACCACTAACGTGAAGTACAATATGTCACGAAAAACCAATCTCAGAATCAGCTGGATTCGTTAAAGCGTTCCAGAGTTATAACCTCATAAATTGACAGTGGTCAGAATTGTAAAAATTGGCCCTGTCATTAAGCTGCAAAATGGCTCTGTCACTAAGGGGTTAAAAGCTGTTTGTTATTTTTTATATTTAGTTGACCTCATGTTGTGTCAAAGAAATTTGCACTAATCTAAATGCCTCAAAACAACATATGTTACCAATATGCTCTTCTGTAGGCATAGTCAAAGTTTGTTATTTTCATTATCTCTTGTTATTTATACAAAAGTTTGTTATTTTTTTATATATTTATTTTTACAACATGTTGTGCAAAGCATATTTGCACTAATCTGAATGCCTACAAACAGCATATGGTACAGAGATGGTGGGAAATGGGCTGCCTGAAAGTTAGTTATTTTCTTTATATCTTATAATTTATACCAATCTTTGTTATTTTCTTCTATTTCCTTTTAACACATGTTGGCTAATGCATAATTGCAATAGTCTAGTCTTACAACTCAACCATATGGGTCAGATATGGTGCTCACTAGTGATAGTGAAACTTTGTTATTTTACTTATGTATTATTATTTATGCAAATGTTTGTTATTTTTTTTATGCCTTATTTTGGAACTTGTGTAATAATGCACATCTACAGTGTACTGCAATGATGACATATACCATATGACTCAAATATGGTTGTCACTACCTCAAGTGAGAGTTTGCACATATAAAAATATAAAAATATATTTTTGTAGAAAATTTGGTGTCTTCTTTCATAAGTAAGTTCTACTACATCACCGACACATGTGCTATGAACTGTAATACCACACACATACTATGTCATAGAAAAATACCATTTATGTATACACACACAAATACATTACAGCATGGATAATGCATCATCTTGCCATGTTGTACTACCTTCAGCTGACACAAAATATTGGGTAAAGATATCACGGGTTTTCAGTCCTGAGAGTGGGCGAGATAAAGGGATGACATGGGGCATAGGAATATCTACATTGGTCACCACACTTTCACCAACATCTGATGGGCCACAATCATGCATTCTAGTGAAATTATGTAGAACAACACATGCTTTGATGACCTCATTGACGTTGGCTTCACTCAGCTGAATAGCAGACTGGAGGACCCGCCATTTTGCACACAGAATGCCAAAGGCACACTCCACCAGGCGCCTGGCCTGTGATAGGCGCAAGTTTAAGATCCGACGACGGTGGTCAAGGTGTCGTCGTGGATATGGCCTCATCACATTCCTTGATAGCTGAAAGGCCTCATCCCCAACTACAACATATGGGACAGGTTCTAGATTGGAGCCGGGAAGTTGCC
Organism: Oophaga sylvatica; assembly: GCA_033576555.1. NCBI lineage: Eukaryota > Metazoa > Chordata > Amphibia > Anura > Dendrobatidae > Oophaga > Oophaga sylvatica. The sequence continues at coordinate 3,714 of JARQOD010009154.1, read as the reverse complement.
GTGCTGGTGGTAGGTGCAACTCGTTATTGCGAAGCCGCCGACCCATAATGGAAGAATTGAAGACTCTAGAGTCTCCAGTTCTTCCATAGGCCCCAATGTCTACAATTATAAACCTGTAGTTACTGTCAACCAGAGCCAACAGCACTACAGAAAACTATTGTTTATAATTATAGAATTGGGACCCTGAGTTCGGCGGCTAATGCACACGGATGTGCTTCCCATCAAGGGCTCCTATACAATTTGGGCACTGGCATTGCTCCTCAAATCCCCTCGCAATCCTCTTCCAGTCTTCCACCTTTGGCTCAGGCATCACCAGTTGATGAAGTCTGTCCCAGAGTTGTGAGCAGGTATCACGCACAATGCCAGATATGGTGGACCTCCCAATCAAAAACTCCAGATGGAGTGCGGCATAGGATATGCCAGTAGTTAGAAACCTACAAGTAACCAAATGTAGAGAGAGCAATCATTACACATGCACTAAGGTAGAACAAACGCACTATACATAACCGTTAAATCATTTCATTTACAAACAATCCTAAGTTCAATTTACCACAAGTCAAAGGTTTCTGTCATTTTTACATACACATTATAGTTCTGGTAGTTCTAGGTGATATATGGGATAGATTATGAGGATATTTCAGCAACAGCCATAAGGGTAAAGGGAAACTTGTGGGAAAACACATCATCAACAGACAGTATGTAGGTGAGGAATACATACCGTAGCGTAAGGAGAAGTCGCTCCTCTGCAGAGATAGCTTTCCGCATCCTGGTATCCTGGTAGGTGATCCCAGGGTGCACAATCTCCAACAAAACATCAAATGTGGGAATGGTCATCCGACAAAGCAGAAAAAACTTGTCTGGATGAGTCCGCAGAGATGCATAAAGGCGGTGAAAATGGCCTTTAGTGAGGCGTTGCCTCAAATGCAAATTCGCCTCCTCCTCCGCGGATCAACGATCACTGGGTAAGGCTGGCCAAAGCGGCGGGACAAAACCCAGTTGTACAACACTCGATCAGTTGGGGTGAACTGAAGAGTGTCAGACATGTTGGCAACCAAGCAGCAGTACTCCAACACAAGCACAGCACCAAAATGGCCAGATTGGGGGCTGCCATCTGATGCAGAGCCAATAAATAGGCTTGCTGATGATGATTTGAATGAGTTTCAGGCCTAAAAACCGTTAAATGTCCATTTTGCAAGGCTGCAAGAAAAATATGCTATACGGATGCCGTACGGATTGCATACGGATGCTTACAGTCATGGACAAAAGTTTTGAGAATGACACAAATATTAATTTTTACAAAGTCTACTGCTTCACTTTTTCTAATGGCAATTTGCATATACCATATACGACTATAAGACGCACCGGACTATAAGACGCACCCAGGTTTTAGAGGTGGAAAATAGGGAAAAATATATTTGAAGCAAAAAATGTGGTAAACTATTTAATAACATACTATTATATGTGGTGTTATTATATATAATAGTATGTTATTATGTTGGAAGCTACGGGTAGGAGATGGTGCTGCGTGACCAGTGTGGTGTCTGTAAACTACTATGTGAAGACGCTGGAGGGTGAGTATAAGGCCGGAGTCACACATGCGAGAAACTCGCACGATTTCGTGTGAGTCTCTCGCATGAACACCCGGAACTGCCGCCGGCACTCAGACTGGAGCGTGCGGCTGCATAGAAATATATGCTGCATAGAAATAGAGACAGATGATAGAGACAGAGTTGATAGAGACAGATGATAGAGACAGATGATAGAGACAGAGATGATACAGATGATAGACAGATGATAGAGACAGATGATAGAGACAGAGATAATAGAGACAGAGATGATAGAGACAGATGATAGAGACAGATGATAGAGACAGATGATAGAGACAGAGATAATAGAGACAGAGATGATAGAGACAGATGATAGAGACAGAGATGATAGAGACAGATGATAGAGACAGAGATAATAGAGACAGAGATGATAGAGACAGAGATGATAGAGACAGAAATGATAGAGACAGAGTTGATAGAGACAGATGATAGAGACAGATGATAGAGACAGAGATGATAGAGACAGGATAGAGACAGAGATGATAGAGACAGAGATGATAGAGACATATGATAGAGACATGATAGAGACAGAGATAATAGAGACAGAGATGATAGAGACAGAAATGATAGAGACAGATGATAGAGACAGAGATGATAGAGACAGAGATGAGAGACAGATGATAGAGACAGAGATGATAGAGACAGAGATGATAGAGACAGATGATAGAGACAGATGATAGAGACAGAGATGATAGAGACAGATGATAGAGACAGAGATGCTAGAGACAGATGATAGAGACAGAGATGATAGAGATGATAGAGACAGTTGATAGAGACAGATGATAGAGACAGAGATGATAGAGACAGAGATGATAGAGACAGATGATAGAGACAGATGATAGAGACAGAGATGATAGAGACAGATGATAGAGACAGAGATGATAGAGACAGATGATAGAGACAGAGATGATAGAGACAGATGATAGAGACAGATTATAGAGACAGAGATGATAGAGACAGATGATAGAGACAGATGATAGAGACAGATGATAGAGACAGATGATAGAGACAGAGATGATAGAGACAGATGATAGAGACAGAGATGATAGAGACAGATGATAGAGACAGATGATAGAGACAGATTATAGAGACAGAGATGATAGAGACAGAGATGATAGAGACAGAGATGATTGAGACAGATATGATAGAGACAGATGATAGAGACAGATAATAGAGACAGATGATAGAGACAGAGATGATAGAGACAGATGATAGAGACAGAGTTGATAGAAATGTGACATGTATGCATTTCATGTGCGCATGATGTGCTGCACAAAAAAATGCAAGTGTGAAAGTAGCCTAACCTTTTAATTAATTCTCTGTTGTACAGTGTGTCTGAAGGACCTGTGATGACATCATGAAGAGGCAGGGCTTTGGTCATGTGATGCTCCAGCCCACCCTCTTCATGACCTCATCACAGGTCCTCCACAGGAGCATTCAGCCTCACATCAGCACAGCCCCAGGCTGTCAGGTATGCTATGCCTCCTGCTGCACTCTGCTCCTGCCGCCTCCTTCTCCTTCAGACACCGATCTGCCCAGCTGCTGCAGGAATCAGGCGCTGGGGAAACTGTGTGGCTCTGTCATCTGCTGCTCCCAGCTCACTGCTCAGCTGATAGGTGGGCGGGGAAGCGGCTGATTAATATTCACTGCACTTAAGTAGGGGCCAGGGTTTCCCCAGCGCTTGTTTCCTGCAGAGGAGGGGATATTTTCCTGCCTCCTGCTGATCCCACTCCACCGCTGCCCCCTGCCCCCTCCCCACATGTTACATTCCGACCATAAGACGCACCCACACTTTCCTCCCAAATTTGGAGGAAAAAAAGTGCGTCTTATGGTCCAAAAAATACGTACTCCAGAATGTTATAAAGAGTGATCAGCTTAACAGCAATTACTTGCAAAGTCAATATTTGGCTAGAAAATGAACTTTATCCCCCAAAACACATTTCAACATCATTGCAGCCCTGCCTTAAAAGGACCAGCTAACCTCTTTTCAGTGATTGCTCCATTAACACAGGTGTGGGTGTTGATGAGGACATGGCTGGAGATCAATCTGTCATGATTAAATAAGAATGACACCACTGGACACTTTAAAAGGAGGCTTGTGCTTGGC
>JARQOD010009153.1:0-32590 GCA_033576555.1 Oophaga sylvatica | reverse complement strand
AAAATGGGGTCACTTGTGGGGGGTTTCCACTGTATAGGTGCATCAGGGGCTCTCCAAATGTGACATGACGCCCCCAGACCATTCCATCAAAGTCTGCAATCCAAAACGTCACTACTTCCCTTCCAAGCCCTGACGTGCGCCCATACAGTAGTTTTCTCCCACATATTGGGTATCAGCGTACTCAGGACAAATTGGACAACAACTTTTGGGTTCCAATTTCTTCTGTTACCTTGTGAAAATAAAATATTAGGGGCGAAAAAATCATTTTTGTAAAAAAAAAAGGATTTTTTATTTTACCGCTGTACGTTATAAACTTTAGTGAAACACCTGGGGGTTAAAAGTTCTCACCACACATCTAGATAAGTTCCTTGAGGGGTCTAGTTTCCAAAATGGTGTCATTTATGGGGGTTTCCACTGTTTAGGCAGATCAGGAGCTCTCCAAACACGACATGGCGTCCAGCCAATTCTGCGTTGAAAAAGTCAGACGGCGCTCCTTCCCTTCCAAACTCTGCCATGCACCCAAACAGTGGTTTACCCCCACATATGGGGTATCAGCGCACTCAGGACAAATTGCACAATAACTTTTGGAGTCTTGTTACCCTTGGAAAAATAAAAATTGGGGTCAAAAGATCATTTTTGTGGAAAAAATATGATTTCTAAATTTTACGGCTCTACATTATAAACTTGTGTGAAGCACTTGGGGGTTCAAATTGCTCACCAAAGATCTAGAAAAGTTCCTTTGGGGGTCTAGTTTCCCAAATGGGGTCATTTGTGGGGGTTTCCACTGTTTAGGCACATCAGGGGCTCTCCAAATGCAACATGGCATCCAATCTCAATTCCAGCCAATTTTGGTTGGAAAAAGTCAAATGGTGCTCCTTCCATTCCGAGCTCTGCCGTGAGCCCAAACAGTGGCTCCCCCCCACATATGGGGTATCAGCGTACTCAGGACAAATTGGACAACAACTTACGTGGTCCAATTTCTCCTGTTACCCTTGGGAAAATAAAAAATTAGTGACTAAAAGATAATTTTTGTGGGAAAAAAATAGGATTTTTTTATTTTCATGCCCGGGCATTATAAACTTGTGTGAAGCACTTGGGGTTCAAAGTGCTCACCAAAGATCTAGATAAGTTCCTTAGGGGGTCTAGTTTCCAAAATGGGGTCACTTGTGGGGGGTTTCCACTATTTAGGCTCATCTGGGGCACTGCAAACGGAACATGACCCCCATCAACGTCTGCATTCCAAAACGTTACTACTTCCTTTCCAAGCCCTGCCGTGCACCCAAACAGTTTCCCCCCCCCACATATGGGGTATCAGCGTACTCAGGACAAATTGGACAACAACTTTTGGGGTCCAATTTCCTTGGGAAAATTCAAAAATTTGGGACTAAAAAATCATTTTTGTGGAAAATTGTTGTTTTTTTTTTTCACACCCAGGCATTATAAGCTTTTGTGAAACACTTGGGGGCTTAAAGTGGTCACAACAGATCTAGATAAGTACCTTAGGGGGTCTAGTTTCCAAAATGGTGTCACTTGTGGGGGTTTGCACTGTTTAGGCGCATCAGGGGCTCTCCAAACACGACATGGCGTCCAATCTCAATTCCAGCCAATTTTAGTTTGAAAAAGTCAAACGGCGCTCCTTCCCTTACGAGCTCTGCCGTGTGCCCAAACAGTGGTTTTCCCCCACATATTGGGTATTGGCGTACTCAGGAGAAATTCCATAACAACCTTATCTGTCCATTTTCTCCTTTTACCCTTGTCAAAATAAAAAAAAAGTTTGTAAAAGATCATTTTTGTGGCTAAAAAGTTAAATATTCATTTTTTCCTTCCACGTTGCTTTAGTTCCTGTGAAGCACCTGAATGGTTAATAATCTTCTTGAATGTGGTTTTGAGTACCTTGAGGGGTGCAGTTTTTAGAATGGTGTCACTTTTGGGTATTTTCTGCCATATAGACCCCTCAAAGTGACTTCAAATGAGAGGTGGTCCCTAAAAAAAATGGCTTTGTAAATTTTGTTGTAAAAATGGAGAAATTGCTGGTCAACTTTTAACCCTTATAACTTCCTAACAAAAAAAAATTTTGGTTCCAAAATTGTGCTGATGGAAAGTAGACATGTGGGAAATGTTATTTCTTAACTATTTTATGTGACATATTTCTCTGTTTTAAGGGAATAAAAATTCAAAGTTTGAAAATTGCAAAATTTTAAAAATTTTCGCCATATTTGCGTTTTTTTCAAAAATAAACGCAAGTTATATCGAAGAAATTTTACTTCTAACGTGAAGTACAATATGTCACGAGAAAACAATCTCAGAATCGCGAAGATCCGTTGAAGCGTTCCAGAGTAATAACCTCATAAAGAGACAGTGGTCAGAATTGTAAAAATTGGCCCGGTCATTAACGTGCAAACCACCCTTGGGGGTGAAGGGGTTAATATAACTGTCATCATTCTCTTCTGCTCGCGCCGATCACCAGCAGAGCAGGGGAGAATGATGAGAACCATCTTCAGCACCCGGCGCCTGGGAACAGCACTTAGGCCGGAGTCACACTGGCGACAAAATCGGACGACTGCAATGCGATGAAATATCGCATTGCAGTCGGACCTATGTTAATCTATGGAGCAGCTCCCAGTATCAGATTTTTTGTGGTCCGTTTTAAACGTCCGTGTACAATCGCAGCATGCTGCGATTGTCACCGATTGTCGGTCGACAATCGCCAATGCAAGTCTATGGGAGCGATGAAAAATCGGATTACAAACGGACCGCATGTGTGACTTGCGATGAAATCGCATCGGTGTCCTTTAGAAAAGCCGGCAATTCATCCCCGGCTATACTGTAAAATCACACTGACAGCTTTAATAAAGACTAGAAAGAATAGATATATACACATAGAACACATATATATATATATACATGTCATTGTGACATGTACATATACATATATTTATAGTTCCTAGACTTCTACATACTGTAATAGCCGCTAATTCAATTGCCGGGTTTTGTGAAATCACAGAAGCCGACATGAAATGATACATTGTTTCCACACATTTAACCATGTAATTTCATGTATTTTTATATATGTTTGAAACATACAATTACATGAGTAAATGTGTGCTAAATTTCAGACATGTAGGGGTTAATTAAAGGTGTAAATTCGTTGAAAAAAAATGCGTGGGCTCCCGCTGTATTTTCTCCACCAGACAGACAAAGCAAAGCGAGTGGGGGCAGATAATAATAGCCTAGGGAGGGTACATTTTTTTGTGCCCCCCCTGGCTACTAACATCTGCCCCCAGACACCCCAGAAAGGGCAAATCTATAATTAGATTCGCCCTTTCTGGCACTTTGCCCGTCTATTCCCATTGCCCTGTAGCGGTGGCGAATGGGTTAATTATCTCACCTTACTGTCACCTTGCTATTGAAAGGTGACCTTAAGGTAGGTTAATAATTGAGAGCTGTCAATTAGACAACTATCAATTATTAATCCTATTGTATGAAAGAAAAATCAAACATACACAGTTTAATAAAAAATAAGTTTAATGAAATAATCACACAGTTTTTGACCATATTTTATTTTCCTGCTAAAACCATTTCCTGTAATAAAAATAAAATAAAAAAGCAAAATTATACTTACCAATCCGATGTACAGTCAGGTCCCATGGTGTAATCCATCAGAAAGGGTTAACAGGTTACAGGTCGCAGAGAGCTAATAATGCTGTCTCAGACCTGTATTCCCCTGAATGAATAAGTTCCTCTCCCAGCGAAAGTAGAGGAATAGATTCATGAATGGAGTTTAATTGATTTATTGCCAATTTAACTTTAGTGACCTGACCTAAAGGGAAAGTGGACACAATCAATTAAGCTTCATTCATGAAACACATCCTCTCCTGTCGCCAGGAGAGGAACTTATTCATTCATGAGCTTTAAACTGAGCATGCAGGATTACTTGCACTGCTTGGCTCAAAGCTAGTTAACCCTTTGTGAAGGATTACAGCGTGGGACGTGACAGATCGGCGGAATAGGTAAGAATAATGTTGTTTTATTTTTTTTCTTTATTTTAGGAGATCAATGGCTTCGCACGGATTAAGTGTAAAATAAAATATGGTCAAAAAAATGTGGTTTTATTTCATTAAAATTATTTATTCTTAAAGTGTGTGTTTTTTTATTTACTTCAATAGGATTAATAATTGATAGTTGTCTAATTGACAGCTCTCAATTATTAACCTACCTTAAGGTCACCTTTCAATAGCAAGGTGACAGTAAGGTGAGATAATTAACCCATTCGCCACTGCTACAGGGCAATGGGAATAGACGGGCAAAGTGCCAGAAAGGGCGAATCTAATTATAGATTTGCCCTTTCTGGGGTGTCTGGGGGCAGATGTTAGTAGCCAGGGGGGGCACAAAAAATGTACCCTCCCTAGGCTGTTATTATCTGCCCCACTCGCTTGCTTTGTCTGTCTGGTGGAGAAAATACAGCGGGAGCCCACGCATTTTTTTTCAACGAAATTACACCTTTAATTAACCCCTACATGTCTGAAATTTTGCACAAATACAGTCATGTAATTGTAAGTTCTAAACAAATATCAAAATACAGGAAATGACATGGTTAAATGTGTGGAAACAATGTATCATTTCATGTCGGCTTCTGTGATTTCACAAAACCCGGCAATTGAATTAGCGGCTATAACAGTATGTAGAAGTCTAGGAACTATAAATATATGTATATATACATGTCACAATGACATGTATATATATATATATATATATATATATATATATATATATGTGTTCTATGTGTATATATCTATTCTTTTTTTGTGATTGAAATACTATTATTTTAGATCCATTATATGTCAGTTTTGCAAGCCTGCGAGAAAATCTCGCAAGTCGGATGAAAATCGGATGTTACAAGGTACACACACATGCGATTAAATCGCATCTTTGAAGGAAAATCGGATGCCAGAAGGATGTGTGATGTTTTTATTTTGATCCGATTGTCGACCGTCTAAAACGGACCGATTTTTTGTGGTTGTGTGTGACTCCGGCCTTATTGTAGTGCTTCTTCCCCGGTGCCGATGCATGTCACATGGATGACATCAATGTGTGTTCTCCTTTGTGCACGTGTGCGGGACGTTTCGCCCCCCGTGCTGATGGTAAAAATGGACATGTCTACGTGTGGTGCACATGGACACACGGTCCGTGGAAAAACATTGACATGTGCACAGAACCATTCATTTGAATAGGTCTACTTGTGTCAATGTCTCCAGTACTTGTGAAAACTGTCACCACATGTAGCGGAGACACAGATGTGTGAAAGAGGCCTAACAGAATTTTGAGCTCTGTAACGTGGCACGGGACAGTAGCATGTTATATGAAAGTGGGGGTCCTAGTGGAGTGTGTGGACTTGAGTCGTAGGGGCAGGAAACCCGCGCAGGCCTCATGTAACCGATGACGCTGGTTTGCCAGGACCAGATGTTAACTAGTTCAAGAAAGAAGATTACCATTTAAAATTAAACTTCTTTTTACTGAAGACTAACTTGATATGAACTATATACAGCAGATAGCAGGCATTTTTCTTGAAGGACATTTCTTTAATCACAAGTGACATGAACACACACATCACTTTCTTCCCTGAAAACACTCTATCTTCTTCAGTTACTTCCTCTACTCTTTGCACAGCCCAGCACACTATATAGGGAGCATACTTTTTCCTCTGTGGGTACCGCACGGGTCGAGGTGTAATGCTACGGCCCCTCACAGCTACTCTGTTTTCAGTCCACAAGAGTTACGGATTCCATCCTGTAGCAACGCGTCCTGTGATTTCTCCGTAATAGTAGATGTGTTCAAGTATGGCAACTCTTGGCTTTCTTTACTGTAGACACTCAGTAGCTACAATAATATACATATTCTCTTCCTTTTGCATCCCTTTCCTTTTGCCTTCCATTAACTCTCTGATGAAGACTATGTACCATCTTGCTAGGCTTCCTGCCCCATGGACTGCTACTCCCTTCTTTATCTGCTATCTCTATTCTTATAGGCTCTCCGGTAGTTCCTCTCTTGCCACAGGGACACCCACTGCATGCGGCACTACCTGAGTAGAGATGAGCTACTTTGGCTCCGGGAGGGTCGAGTCGGGTTTTTGACCACCCGACTTTCCCAAAAGTCGAGTCGAACGAAGTCGGCTGACTAACGGAAAAGGTTGAGTCGGAGTCGAAAATCCGACCCAATGCAAGTCAATGGGGAATAAAAGTCGGCAGGTCGTGGAGGACAGTAAACACACCTACAGTGCCCATTTCAATGCCAACGACATCAATTCTTATTACTTCAGCTTGTCAATATTCATTTACTTTAGAATAATTGTAACGCATTGAAAACTGGGGGTTATTTGGTTAAAGTTGTGGGGGGGAACAGGGCTGGCTCCAGGTTTTCGTGGGCCCCGGGCCAAAGAGTCTCAGTGGGCCCCTTTAACACATACCACAATTCATGATGCTACGATACGGCAGAGAAATATAGGTATAGTACAATGCCAAATACGTCACTTCTTACATTACATGAGTGATATCTATTGTAAATTCTACAATAGCTCAAAAACCGGACAGTATATTACTCCATACAGTATTATGGCCACCACATAGTGCGCCATACAGAATAATGAGCACCATATGTAATGCTCCATATATAATTGGTCCCATATAATGTTCCATACAGTATATGATGAGCTCCACATAATGCTCCAGTATATGATGGGTCTCATAGATGATGCTCCAGCGTATGAAGGACCTATATAATGCTCCATATATAATGGGCTCTATATGATGCTCCAGTATATAATGGGCCCCATGGATGATGCTCCAATGTATGATAGGCCTATAAAATGCTCCATATATAATGGGCCCCATATAATGCTGCAGTGTATAATAGGCCCTGTGTAAATGCTCCAGTGTATGATGGGCCCCATTTATAATGCTCCAGTGTATGATGGGCCCCATATATAATTCTCCAGTGTATAATACTCTCCATATATTGCTTCAAACATTAAAAAAATTGAAATACCTCTCCTCGCTGGGCAGTGCTGTACTCTGGACTCCTCAGCGTCGCCATCTTCCAGTTCTCTGCATTGTGACTGTTCAGGCAGAGGGCGCACAGACGTGACATCATTGCGCTCTCTGACCTGAATGTCACTGTCAGGAAACATGGAAGACGTCACAGCGGTGGAGCAGGGAGAGGTAAGTACTGCAAGTGCTGTGTCCCTGAGCAAGCAGGGGGGCCCCTCGTGGGCAACGGCGCTGGCACAGGGCCCCGCATAGTATGCCGGTGTCTCTGACGGCGAGAGGGCCCCCCAACCGTCAGAGACACCGGCGTACTATGAGGGGCCCTGTGCCAGTGCCGTCGCCCACGAGTGGGCCCCCCCACCTGATGCCTGCCCTGGGGGGGTACAGCCCAGTTAAGAGGTGGAAAAACTGGCATATGTTGAGGTGTACGCTGGACGTTCAGCAGCTGTAAAAGGAGGAATTGGAGAAGTCGGAGGAAGAGGAGGACAAAGCGAGCCATTTTGCTGGCTACCTATGTGTCATCAGGGGAAGGTGGTACAAAAGCCTTTGAAACCCATGCATGGTTCATTTTAATGAAGGTGAGATCACCAACATTTTGGCTCGACAGCCGGGTCCTTCTTTCTGTCAGGATTGATCCAGCAGCACTGAAGACTCTTTCTGATAGCACACTACCAGCAGGGCAAGTGAGCCCCTGTAAGGCATATTGTGCCAATTCAGGCCAGGTGTCCAGTTTACAGGCCCAGTAGTCAAAGGGGAATGAACTGTGAGGGAGAACATCGATAGGGGAGGAGAGGTAATTTTGAACCATAGTTGACAACTGTTGTCTCCTGTCTGTTGCAATCGATTCAGTATTAACAGTTGTGTGACCGGTACCCGAGACATCAGTCCACAACATGGTCATGAAACCCCTGTCTCCAACGCGACTTTGGCTGTGTGCACCACGAACACCTCTTCCATGTTGCACAGTACGGCTCGTGGTAGAACCTGCACCGCTGCTGTGTGCTGGGAATGCCTCTAACAAGCGGTTTAACAGAGTTGCTTGTTTGTTCCCCAATATTAGCTCTAGGTTCTCCTGTGGCATGATGTTCTGTAATTTGCCTTTATAGCGTGGATCGAGGATGCTGGCCAACCAGTAGTCGTCATTCTTCATAATTTTGGCAATACGGGGGTCCCTTTTTAGGATCCGCAAGACATAATCACACATGTGGGCCAATTTTCCAGGTGTCAATGATGCGCTGCCAGTGGTGGGTGGAGGAGCACTTTCTGCCAAATCCACATCCCTCCAGTCACACACAAACCCTGTACCTGACCTTGGCAAGCAAATATTTTCTCTTGCCAGCTGAGAAGCATCCTCCTCTCCAAAATAATCATCCCCCTCATCCTCCTCTTCCTCTACCTCATCCAGGACATTTTCCTGAGCAGACAATGGCTGACTGTCATGAAGGCTTACCTCCTCCTCCTCCGCTGCAGACGCCTGATCCTTAATGTGCGTCAAAGTTTGCATGCGGAGACACATAAGTGGGATGCTCATGCTTATGATGACGTCTTCTGCGCTTACCAGCCGTGTGCATTCTTCAAAACACTGAAGGACTTTACAGAGGTCTTTCAGCTTTGACCCGTGCACACCCGACAACTCCATGTCTGCCCTCAAACTGCCTGCCCGTGTATCCTCCCACAAATGCATTACAGCCTTCCTCTGTTCGCACAGTCTTTCAACCATGTGCATGGTGGAGTTCCACCTTGTTGCAACATCTATGATTAGGCCGTGCTTGGGGAGGTGGAGCGATCGCTGCAGACTCTGCATACGACTGGAGTCTACGGGCGAGCGACAGATGTGCGAGCACAGTCTTCGCACCTTATAGAACAGGGCTCTTAACTCCGGATAATTATTTATGAAGCACTGCACCACCAGGTTCAAGGTGTGAGCCAGGCAAGGTATGTTTCTGAGTTTTGCCAAGGCTATGGCCGCCACAAAATTACGGCCGTTATCACTGACTACCTTGCCTGGCTCAAGATGTAGTCTGCCCAGCCATGACTCAGTTTCTCACTGCAAGTAGTCGGCCAGTACCTCTGCTGTGTGTCTGTTGTCGCCCAAAGACATCATCTTGGCTCAACACCTCCTGCCTTAGGTGCTATTGTGCTTTTGGCACTACCAGCAGAAGCACCACCACCACCATCAGTACCAGCTGGCACCCCGCCCACGTCTGCAGCCTCTTCCACCATACTTCCTCATGTTTGGGAAAATGTACCAAAAATACCAGCAGATATATGGTACTGTATCTGAAGTGTACAGCTGTATACAGAGTAGGGGAAAATTTCAATCTCCGTATATTTTTCCGGTGTCACACACAGACGCTCTCTCAGTATGGATTTGACCGTAATACAAAGAGCAGATATACGGTACTGTATCAGAAGTGTACAGCTGTATACAGAGTAGGGGAAAATTTCAATCTCCGTATATTTTTCCGGAGTCACACACAGACGCTCTCTCAGTATGGATTTGACCGTAATACAAAGAGCAAATATACGGTACTGTATCAGAAGCGTACAGCTGTATACAGTGTAGGGGAAAATTTCAATATCCGTTGTGAGACAGTGAGAGCGTATGTATTGAATGGGGTGTACATTTCACAGGTACTTTGCTGACTTGTATGAGGGAAATGTGTGCCTTTGTAAAACTAGTGGTGGAGAAAGGTCATTACACCATCCATTCAAGTACACGTTTGCAGCTCAAACCTGTGGCCACTCAGGTATTGATTAGGAAGCCAGAAGTAGGTGCTTGGGAGCACAGTCAGTGAGCTAGTTTGGTCTGGACACAGGAAGGTGTCCTGGCACAAGAAACAGTCTCCAAGAGTGTTAGAGCTGTCTTTAGCCTGGACACAGGGAGGTGTCCCAGCACAGGAAGCAGTCTCCAAGAGTTTGAGCTATCTCAGTCTGGTTGCAGGAAGGACCCCGGACATAGGAGTAGTCTCAGTGCGAATCCGTGTGAAGAGCGGCTGATTAGGAGTGGATCTCTCTCAAGTCTGGACGCTGAAGGGGCCTTCAGACACAAGGAGGAGTATCTGTAAAACTCCATACTGGTAACATATATCATATGTGTTGTTTGGGTCAGGCTGGTAGAGCCGGGACCCGGATAGACAGGGCAATCTATCTGTGTGTAATTAGTGGCTAGACAAGCCTAGGTTTTCTGTTTATGCTTTACTTTTATCTGTTTGCTGTGGACTTTAATAAAGCTGGTTGCGGCCAGTTTTACACCAGAACTGCTGTCTGAATGAACTGTTTTCGTGCCATTCTGTCTACCCAGACAGCGATCCTAGAGCTAAACCCCTGGAAGGCTACAATTGGCGGAGAATGCTGGGGCAGCGCAGTGGCTGATACAGTTAGTGCTGGAGTGTGCATGCAGCACAGAGGCTTAGAGACAGCAATAAAGGTGAGGTCTGTTGAAATAGCAGCAGAGAAAAAAAAAAAAAAGTGTGTCAGCAGAAACGTCTGTTTGGAGCAGTCTTGGAGAGACAGTGGCCCTGATAGGGTCTGCAGAGAGAAAATGTATGCACAGCAAAGCTGAACTTGTTGTGAAAATGACTGTGGAATGTGCAGCAGCAAAAGAAAAGTCTGTGGAGCAGTCTTAAAGAGACAGTAGCCCTAATAGACTTTGCAAAGAAAAAAAAAAAGTGTCTGCACAGCAGAGCTGAATTTTTCTGTGGAAAAGACTGTAGAGTGTGTATGTCTTGAGTGAAGACTGCCGTTGTTGAGACAGAGAAGTCTGACAGCATGGACAACGAGTGTGGATACAAGCATCTTGCTGTGACTCAGTGGGGTCACGAAGGCATCTTGCTGTGACTCAGTGGGGTCACGAAGGCATCTTGCTGCAACTCGGCGGGGTTGTGAAGATTGTCGTCGCACTCAAATCCAGTTTTGCTGTGGCTCGGCGGGGCCACGAAGATTTTTCAAGGGAAAGCGGTGAAATTCTGGTGTGAACAGTGCTCCACGATGGCTGTGAACGGAGCAGCGAATGGGTCTGACAAGTCGGACCGCATATTTGAGAAATGTCTACTGGACATGAAACTGGACATGGTGCGGGAGCTATGGGCACCGTATGGAATGGCGGCAGTGGACCATTCTATGGACTCTCCGGGGGTGCCAGTGTTGTCACAGAGTGCCCGGGGAGGTGGTAAGAGATGTTGTGAACTGAGTCCTAAGACTACTGCTGATTTTTTGTGTAAAAATTACCCTGCCGATGTGGTTGTTAAAAAGGGGGCGGAGTCTAAAAAAGGGGCGGATTTTCACAAGAGTGTAGAGTGTGGAAAACTGAAAATTGTTACTGGTGGTGGGTTGGTACCTCCTAAAAATGACAATGTGACCGTTGATAACGGGGTAGCTCCAGTAGAAGGGGGTGACGTCAAAGTGGGAGGTGACCTGTTAGTCCACAACACCATGGGGAGTGACACAGACCCCGTAGCTGACTGGGACACTATGAAAGTAAAAAGTGAGTTCAGTCAGGAGAGGCTAGACGAGGGAAGAGAGTCCTCCTCTCGTCGTAGACGGCGCAAGGGCCACAAAAAAGTTGTTCCGGTAGTACTCGCTGAAAATGAAAATGAAGAGAATGTAGTACTGTCTGCCTATGCTTCAAGTGTGGATTCTCCTTTAGAGGTAGAAAAGGAGGGGGCCAGTCATGGCCAAGAGCTGGAACCTATTCGGCTGCAGTATCAGAGTGACATGCTGCAATTATGTGAAAACCTGGAGGACGTGTCCTCAGACCAGCGAGATCTAAAAGGAAGCAACGAGGAAGTTACCCTGTGGCAGAATATGTTCTTTGCCATTAAAGAGGACCGCCGCAAAATCAAGGAAGAGGTTTTGCAGTTGAAGCGTGAGAAGGAGGCGCTGCAGGATGGAGTTTCTGGAAGTGAACAAATCCTAGAACGACTGCGCGAACAGCTCAACCAGGAGCTGTGTGACTCCAAGAAGGAGTGTGATGAACGCAGTAGGGAACTGCAACAGATGAAGAAAGAGTATGTGGATCTCCTCAGGGTCAAAGAAAAACTAGAAGAGGATAAGATGGATGCAGAGCAAATGCGCCAGGTGGTTGAGACCACTCTGCAGGACACCCGTGATGAAAATGGTGATCTACGCAGAAAGACCCTAGGTCTGGAAGCTCAGGTGAAGGAGCTACAGATGTCCTGTGATACTCTCCAGAAGGCGGAGATGTGCCTTAAGGAAAAGCTCAGCCAAATGGAAGCTGAGCGGGAAAAGATGGAGGAGTCCATCAGAGAAGCTACAGACCAGGGCCAGGAGTTGGCCACTGGAGATGAGAGGTGTAAAGCAGATACTTCCTCGAGTGCTGTGAGTTCGGATGATTCGGTGGATGTCGGAGCCGAGATCAAGGAGCTCAAGGAGTGGTTACAAGCCCACTGGACGCAAGAGAAGCTTCAGAGACGGGCAGCTGAGAGGCGAATGGCGGAACTAGAGGAAGAAGTTCTCGGGCTTAAAAGTCGCCTGATACAGTGTCACTCGGTGAACAAGGCCTCCTTGGAGAAAGAAAAGGGCAAACACGTTGCACTCGCTCCCTTTGGCCAGGAGAAGATAGACCTGAGGAGAGCTAAGAGTGTGGTAACGGAAGATAAATATGAAATGGAAGTGGTCCGGATGGAAATTCACGAAATTGTAGCTGTGAGTCAGCTCAGAAGAAGTGTAAAGGGGGAAGAAGCTGAAAGTCAGTTGTCCCTGAGCCCTGAGCTGATTGATCGTCTGGAAACCACTGGTGAGACAGAAACGTGTCGGTACAAGTGCCTCGTAGATGTACCCGAGGACTTGAGAGAAGAATGCACCCGTGAGTCTGTGCATGAAGCGTTTAAGAAGGCAGTGGGAGCCTGTAAGGTGTACTCGACTTCAGGAGCTAAACAGCTGGTGGTCTTGTCCACGACTGAAGTTACAGTGAAGAGGGTGGCAATCCTAAGTGACATGCACTGGCGATGTATTCGCACAAAGCGGTTTCTCCGGTTGAAGACAGAACAAACCGTTAGACAACTAAAGCTTATGAGAAAAGCTCACAGTCTACAGGAAGAGGTCATCCGGGTGCCTCATGTTCTGGTGAGAAAGCTGATTGGGAGAAATGGCCGAGCCATGCAGATAATGGTGAAGAAGTCTGGTGTGGTGAAAGTAAGCAGTCCACGTGATCGTCGGGACTGGATACCAGATGAAGACGGCATGGTGTCATTCTACGCTATAGGAACAGAAGAAAGTCTGGAATATGTGCGCATGCTGGTGGCGTACCGTGTGACCTACCTGCGAGAGGTAGAACAATTGAATCTCGCTAGACAGCGAGTAGATAGACAGCATCATCTGAGCAGCAGAAGATGGCAGCCGTCTAAGAATAGTGAGACCCGACAGAGAAAGGGCCCCCTAAATAACAGAACAGCTAAGGCTGAAGTTAGGGACCTTTCAAGACGTCCTGAGGGTAGTGGGCGTGGGTTTAGAGGTAGTGAGACCTCCAGTAACTCAGGTTTGAGAGGCCCATACAGACGACCCGATAGAGTACAGGACAGTACGGAGTCTAACCGGACCTTAGATACCCAGGCAAGACCTGACAAGGTTACGATTGACCACTGGGAGCGAAGGGGAGACCTGACAAGGTTACGTCCCAGAAATGTGACTGGACGAAGTCTGTGACAATGACAGACGGTAGGTCCCTAAGGAATGAGCGAATGTCATTGACTAATATTCCGGGGCTGAACAGAGCAAGGGACAAGTACATGGTCTCTGTGTGAACTGTGGGTTGAGGTGATTGGATATATTATGTGTTCAACCCCACAAGCTTAAACTTATGTGATGATCATGATAATGATGATGATGATAATGATGATGATGATCATAATGATGATGATAATGATGATGTTGCTAATCATAATAGTGATGATACTGATAATGGTAATGACCGTGATAAGGATGAAATTCCTTTGCAGGTGATGTTGGGAGACGAGTATGGTGGTTCTCGGGAACCAAGTGTCCCTGACCTATATAGAAGTATAGTGCTGAGGCAGTGTTCGGAGTTCACTGTCTCTTTTGGGTTGTTGACCAGCCCTCCGGTCTGGATGACCAGCCCTCCGGTCTGGAGAAGAGGGAGGGGATATGTGAGACAGTGAGAGCGTATGTATTGAATGGGGTGTACATTTCACAGGTACTTTGCTGACTTGTATGAGGGAAATGTGTGCCTTTGTAAAACTAGTGGTGGAGAAAGGTCATTACACCATCCATTCAAGTACACGTTTGCAGCTCAAACCTGTGGCCACTCAGGTATTGATTAGGAAGCCAGAAGTAGGTGCTTGGGAGCACAGTCAGTGAGCTAGTTTGGTCTGGACACAGGAAGGTGTCCTGGCACAAGAAACAGTCTCCAAGAGTGTTAGAGCTGTCTTTAGCCTGGACACAGGGAGGTGTCCCGGCACAGGAAGCAGTCTCCAAGAGTTTGAGCTATCTCAGTCTGGGTGCAGGAAGGACCCCGGACATAGGAGTAGTCTCAGTGCGAATCCGTGTGAAGAGCGGCTGATTAGGAGTGGATCTCTCTCAAGTCTGGACGCTGAAGGGGCCTTCAGACACAAGGAGGAGTATCTGTGAAACTCCATACTGGTAACATATATCATATGTGTTGTTTGGGTCAGGCTGGTAGAGCCGGGACCCGGATAGACAGGGCAATCTATCTGTGTGTAATTAGTGGCTAGACAAGCCTAGGTTTTCTGTTTATGCTTTACTTTTATCTGTTTGCTGTGGACTTTAATAAAGCTGGTTGCGGCCAGTTTTACACCAGAACTGCTGTCTGAATGAACTGTTTTCGTGCCATTCTGTCTACCCAGACAGCGATCCTAGAGCTAAACCCCTGGAAGGCTACAATGTATATATTTCCAGAGTCACACACAGACGCTCTCTCAGTATAGATTTGACCGTAATACAAAGAGCAGATTTACGTTACTGTATCAGAAGCGTACAGCTGTATACATTGTAGGGGAAAATTTCAATCTCCGTATATATTTCCGGAGTCTCACATGGACGCTCTCTCTCTGTATGGATTTGACCGTAATACATAGAGCAGATATACGGTACTGTATCAGAAGCGTACAGCTGTATACAGTGTAGGTGAAAAATTAAATCTCTGTATATATTTCCGGTGTCACACACGGACGCTCTCTCAGTATGGATTTGACCTTAATACAAAGAGCAGATATACGGTACTGTATCACAAGCGTAGAGCTGTATACGGTGCAGGGGAAAATTTCAATCTCCATATATATTTTTGGAGTCGCACACAGACGCCGTCTCAGTATGGATTTGACCGTAATACAAAGAGCAGATATACGGTACTTTATCAGAAGCGTACAGATGTATACAGTGTAGGGGAAAATTTAAATCTCCGTATATATTTCCAGAGTCACACACGGACGCTCTCTCAGTATGGATTTGACCGTAATACAAAGAGCAGATATACGGTACTGTATCACAAGCGTACAGCTGTATACGGTGTAGGGGAAAATATCAATCTCCGTATATATTTCCGGAGTCACACACAGATAGTCAGCATGTATTTGTCCGTGATACCAGCTGGTACACGGTAGTGTGTGAGGAGCGTACAGCTCTATACGGTGTGGGAAAAAATGAACGCTCGGTAACTGCAGAAAAAAAGAATAAAGTATTAGTGCTGTGTAAAAAGCAGTCTGCACCGCAGTGTACACACAGCAATACAGCTATCAGGCAGCCTAATAACCAGCGCTGCTGCACACAAGAAAATCCTCCCCTGTCACTGCACACTAACTGTACAGCACAATTGCTATCAGCACAAGCACATAAGCACTTCTCTTTCCAGCCCTAACTCTCTCCCTACTGATAAACAGCGTCAGCAACCTCTCCCTACTGTTAATATCGGCAGAAGTAAAATGGCGGTCGGCGGTCAGGGCTTTTATAGACACTATGACACCCCCCAAAGCAAGCCAATCACTGCAATGCCCTTCTCTAAGATGGTGGTGGACTCTGCCCATGTCATCTTGTTGCCCATAGTGTACGTCCTTGCTCATTGGCTGAAAAAAGGCGCCTGAAAGCATTCTGGGAAATTTTACGTTGGCGCTTGTTTTACCGACCGCATGGTCGACTGCACGCTATGGTCGGGTTTTGGCCAATGAAACCCGACTTTGGCGAAAGTCGGCGACTTTTGAATCTGACCGACCTGTTTCGCTCAACTCTAGACCTGAGATCTTTACTCTGCACACTCTGGGCTTTTTCTGACCAACTACCAGTAAGCCCTTTCTGAAACTGCTGCATAAGCCCTCCCTCTATGGGCTAAACTTTGGAGTTAACTCTATCTTACCCCATTTACTGTCTGATGCTGGGCAGACTATAAAATTCTTATTGCCATCTTGTGGCTCTTATACTTAACATCACATAATGTTACATATCACACAGTACACACTACACAATACACTGTACAACATTACATGAAAACTTATCAAGGGGCATGGGCAATCTGGCCATCCCCCTACAGCTCAGCCATGTCTTATTTAAGCAATCTAATAAATACCTTTCATATTCCTCACCTCTCCATGTTAGATTAAAGTGTATAAGAAGACAGGAAGTGTCCAAATGGTCACACTATATTTTATCTTAGAAGTAATTATTGGAAAGGTATGAGATCTCAGGGTTGAGTATATGTGATAGTGCCAGAATTGCTGCTAAATAAATTTCTTGGGTCCTCAGCTTTTATGGTTTTAATATTACAGATTTTCTATTTTTCATTCAATGTAAAAAAAAAAAGTATTTCTTTTGTTTACAACCAGCAAAACATATTCTTGTATTTCATGTGTTTTCCTCTGGAATTTACAGACTTCGACTTGCAGGCTGTTCACTGAGTTATTCTATGTTCTCAAGAGCTTTGTGATCAGGTAATTAAAAAGTAATAATCCCCATGATTTCGGAGCTCGGAAAGGTCAAGGTGACCTTATAAAGGAAATGCTGACTTCCATGTCAATCACAGAACCTCTTTTCGGATACCGACATCTAATTGCTGCCGTGCTTTCCAAACTTTCATCAACATTGATAAACTCGAATCTATGTCTTGTAACACGTTTTCTATGCTAGAATAGCAGACAATTCCTGCCGCGACTCCATGTTGAGCTATGAAATAATTAGGATAGGTACCCCCATGATATTGACCTCCTGCCTTTGATCAGTAATTTGCATTCGCAGTAATTTCCCTGTTGATCCTAATTTACATTTCTATATGTATCATGTTGATATTTGCATGCTCAATTACTTGCCTCTCGCTGTCTCGGGCTGCAGTCAACATAGGCTGTTGATTAAGTGGCTCTTACATAAAGTAAAAATTCAAGTTTTGGGGTGGAAGACTGCATTTATCTTGAAATAAGGCAAACGAGTATCTGAGCTTTTAATATTGCAGATTATCTGCTGCATTTCTGCACCTATTAGCTAAATTAGTTTACTTGCATTTTTTACATTGCTTTTTTGGTGAAGTCAGAAGTTCAGAAAACAATGCATATACTGGCTGCCAGCTTTCTCGACCTGAGTATGACAACTGTATAGAAATATATGAAGCTGTCACGCTCAGGTCAGGAGAGCTGCCGGCAACTCCGAGCATTGTGTTCTGATCTCGCTCCGATTTCTGGATGGTGAGAACAATGCAGATGGACACCAGCAACTGTTCAAGTGAATTTTATTCACTGGGAGGCAACAAGCTTGCCGATTACAATGTCTCTTTAACAAGTAACAGGCTTAAGCACAGGCGAAAAATTGGCTTACAGCAATAAAATAACTATGGTGATTGGTGACAATTTTCTCATACTTGCAACAATCTGCTGGCAAACACTTCAGTAACATTTCCTTCACACAGACACAATCATTTTATTTCCTTCCCAGTGCAACACAGAATAGATCCAAAGTGCTGGTCACAGCCCCTTTGTAAGGGTCTCATGGGTCCAAATGTTCTGCTAAGACCCAGACAACAGTGAAATGGGTTCTTCTGAGTGTGTGTGATAATGCAGAAATATGCCAGGGAGCAAAAAGTGCAATTGGTGTCTTATATGATGGAGAGGAGAAAAAGGTGCAGGGAGTTGCTCACCTGGTAAATTTGTGTGCCTCACAACAAAAAATGAAGAGCAATTTTAAGCTGCTGCAGTCCACCAGTTAAAAAAAATGGAGATATGTGAGAAGGAAATAGTTGGATTTTCTTTCCTGCTGAAGGAGATCCCAAAGAATGATGACTTTGAAACATTTTGCCAATAAACCACAATAATCCATCTCATCTCATGGGAATTCTTTATGATCACCTTCAGCAGCACAGAAAGTCCACGTATTTCCTTCTAGCATGTGTGTGCTGTTAGTACTGTCAGGTGTTCTCCTTTCCAGCCAGATACCCTCAGAAGGTTGGGCTGATGGAGCTGGCTGCTTCAAGGTCTACTCCTCCCCAAAATAAATCAGCCTTCTGCTGGGACTGAGAGTGTCAATGGTAGAGGCCTTGCTGCTGGCTCTCACTAGACATACTTGCATGTCCTGCAGCCCTTTCTGAGTCATGGTAGTGCCAACGCTCCCTCCTAGCCCATTCTCCTGTTTTTTTTTTCTTTTCCCACTTTTCCATATCTTCCATCATATGTATCCTTTAGGTGCTATACAAACCGAACACCCTTGACACACTGCTCTTTCTCCACTCTCCAGTGGTATGATGGTGTCAGTCTCTTATTCACTGTGCCGCCCTTCACTTCGACTCAATATCTCTGTGGGCTGTACCTTGACTTACTCTCCTGAAACACATGTCTCTTCCTGTGTCTCTGCCTGCAGCAACTCCTCTTATGTGTCTTCTTCCTTGACCTCATGGAGACTCAGTTGTGTAAGACTTTTTCAGGTGGAGGACTAAATTCACCTTGGACAAAGATGGTAATCATAATCATAGTTGCTAACATAGGTACTGGCAATTGGACATTTTTGTCCCACACCCTTTCCTACCCCCAACTTAACCTGGGCTGTGTGGATGGGATTTTTGTAAACCCATTCAACTTTTGATGCTGGATACAGGTATATGAAAAAGTTTTGGCACCCCTATTAATCTTAAGCTTAATGTTTTCTAAAAATTGTTGTTTTTGCAACAGCTATTTCAGTTTGATATATCTAATAACTATTGGACACAGTAATGTTTCTGCCTTGAAATGAGGTTTACTGTACTAGCAGAACATGTGCAATCTGCATTCAAACAAAATTTGACAGGTGCATAAGTATGGCCACCCTTATCATTTTCTTGTTTTAAATACTCCTACCTACTTTTTACTGACTTACTAAAGCACTTTTTTTGGTTTTGTAACCTCATTGAGCTTTGAACTTCATAGCCAGGTGTATGCAATCATGAGAAAAGCTACTTAAAGTGGCCACTTGCAAGTTGTTCTCCTGTTTGAATCTCCTCTGAAGAGTGGCATCATGGGCTGTAAACATTCAATGATCTAACAAGATTATTCAACGTTGTCAGGGACGGATACAAAAAGCTGTCTCAGAGATTTAACCTGTCAGTTTCCACTGTGAGGAACATAGTAAGGAAATGGAAGAACACAGGGACAGTTCTTGTTAAGGCCAGAAGTGGCAGGCCAAGAAAAACATCAGAAAGGCAGAGAAGAAGAATGGTGAGATCAGTCAAGGACAATCCTCAGACCACCTCCAGAGAGCTGCAGCATCAACTTGCTGCAGATGTTGTCACTGTGCATCGGTCAACTATACAACGCACTTTGCACAAGGAGAAGCTGTATGGGAGAGTGATGCGAAAGAAGCCGTTTCTGCAAGCACGCCACAAACAGAGTCGGCTGAGGTATGCAAAAGCACATTTGGAGAAGACAATTTCTTTTTGGAAGAAGGTCCTGTGGACTGATGAAACCAAGATTGAGTTGTTTGATCATACAAAAAGGCGTTATGCATGGCGTCAAAAAAACACAGCATTCCAAGAAAAACACTTGCTACCCACAGTAAAATTTGGTGGAGGTTCCATCATGCTTTGGGGCTGTGTGGCCAATGCCGGCACTGGGAATCTTGTTAAAGTTGAGGGACGCATGGATTCCACTCAGTATCAGCAGATTCTTGACAATAATGTTCAAGAATCAGTGACAAAGTTGAAGTTACGTAGGGGATGGATCTTTCAGCAAGACAATGATTCAAAACACCGGTCCAAATCTACTCAGGCATTCATGCAGAGGAACAATTACAATGTTCTGGAATGGCCATCCCAGTCCCCAGACCTGAATATCATTGAACATCTGTGGGATCATTTGAAGAGGGCTGTCCATGCTCGGCGACCATCAAACTTAACTGAACTGGAATTGTTTTGTAAAGAGGAATTGTCAAAAATACCTTCATCCAGGATCCAGGAACTCATTAAAAGCTACAGGAAGCGACTAGAGGCTGTTATTTTTGCAAAAGGAGGATCTACTAAATATTAATGTCACTTTTCTGGTGAGGTGCCCATACTTATGTACCTGTCAAATTTTGTTTGGATGCAGATTGCGCATTTTCTGTTAGTACAATAAACCTCATTTCAAGGCAGAAACATTACTGTGTCCAATAGTTATTAATATATCAAACTGAAATAGCTGTTGCAAGAACAACAATTTTTATAAAACATTAAGCTTGAGATTAATAGGGGTGCCCAAACTTTTTATATAACTGTATGTCTGAATTTGCCAGAACTGTTTCTTGTAAAATTGGGACTTTTAACTGTGTTATCCCCATAATGCCAGCCTCATAGATGTCCTCAAAATAAAATGAGCGTCCTTCACTCACATAACATAAAAAGACCCCAGTATTATAAATAGCACATGGTTGTGAGGGGACCCTGATAAAAGTTTGCACTGAGGTTTAGAATCTTTACTTAATACCCTGAAACTGACTAAAGAAATGAGAGATGCTCCACAATGACTAGAGTCAATCAGCTTTCTACACTATCACTAGAGTCTCAAGATGAATCACTATGGACGAGATGTGCTCATCATCATCATCATCAATAGAAAGAAGAGAGTCTGAGAAATATTGTTACTTTCATATTCTATTAGATTTCATTCATTCTCTGAGGCTTTTAACATTCTCTTGGAAGAAGACTTTTGATACATATTTCAAGGACGCCTTATCTTGAGTGAAGTTCGTGTTCAGAGAATTTGCAGCACAATGCCTTTATTTAAACAATGAAATGAACATGGATAATAAGCTGCTGAGAAACGTAATAAATCCTTTCAATGCCTCCCGATTGTAACATCCTCTTGTTTCACGATGCACCTGACATTTCCTTTGACATATCATGTAAGGCTTGGCCTCTTTGGAATGTAAAAGAGCAGAAAGTTTCCAATGAAAGAAAACACAATTGTAACAATTGACATTTTTGGACAGAAATACACTTTCTGGAGAAGAGAAGAGGTTTACTTTCCATAAACCTTCATTGTTTTCATAGAAATATTTTTTATGAGTCATGGATTAGGGAACCAATGTGACAATTTCGTGGATCATCCAATTGTTAAAGGAGGAGCATGATTCCTGAATAATGGGGGTCACTTATTGGGCTAACCTACAAAATTAAGACACCACGCAGCCTTATCAGACACGCTCTCTTTTTTTGGTTATTTCTTAACCTGTTTACATTTTAGTCTAAATTTGCACTAGCAGCAGCTTACATTTGATACATCTCTAGACTATCTAGGTTAAGTTTATGCTGTCAGTTGGCTTACTTTGTACCAGAAATTTGCTAGAAAATGTTTGTGCATTTTGATGCATGGCTTCACATTTCTGGCACCCGTTTTACCACTAAGGCACACACCCTTGTTGGTGAAAGCACATAAAGGTTCTACATCATACAATAAATGTGATGAAAAGAATGTAGGTAGATTTTTGGTTGCATTTTGCTTAGTAAATCTCCCCAATTAGTTT
This sequence comes from Oophaga sylvatica, assembly GCA_033576555.1. Lineage (NCBI taxonomy): Eukaryota > Metazoa > Chordata > Amphibia > Anura > Dendrobatidae > Oophaga > Oophaga sylvatica. Next base: position 10,613 of record JARQOD010009153.1, on the reverse strand, counting down.
TAGAGGCGTTCCTGATAAAAATTTAAAAATATATAGAACTTTTAAATGTACTTGTGTTACCAATGGTCCCCTGGTCTTTGGATTTCACTATCAGTCACAAGTCATGGAATTTTCCCATCTACTACCAACACTGGAGAGTTTTAGGACATTGGTGCTGGGCAGTGCAGACATATCATTGGTGCAAACACTGCAGCTGCACAGTGGCCCAGGGGGCAAGGGGGCCCATTTCCACCCCCAAAGCAACAGTAATTGTGCATTATGATGAGATATTTGGCTGTATAGAGCCCATGTATTGTTCTTAATAGCTAAGCGAATACTGTTTCTATTTATGTCCATAATAGAGAAGGGGTTTGGATTAGCTATTAAAATGATCAGGCTGCCAACCCTTTATACACAGCACTAATTATGTGCTGATGTAAGGGGATGGGGACATGGGCGTACCCACCGTGGGGCAGGGGGGGGCACCTGCCCCCCCCTAGAAGCAGTGGCGTGCCGCGCACCTATCATGAGGCCTGGCCACTTGTTTTTCCTGCTGCCGGCCCTTTAAATTTTCAGGCACGGCAGCTTTACAGGTGCGCGCAGTGACCCGGGTGCCCTGTACATAGGTGGTTAATAAGAACGTCTGACGTTGAACGTCAGGACGTTCTTTGCAGTGAGAGAGAGCTCTCTGCTCTCCCCGTCTCCCTCCCCTGGCTGCAGCGCGCCCGTTGAACCTGAACGTATCAGGTCAGTGACTTTCTCTCTACTCAGGCATCAGGAGGAGCATAGAGTGTCAGCAGTCAGGACAAGTGCTGAGCTGGGGCTGGGCTGATGTATACAGGGGCTGGGCTGGGGCTGGCTGTGGCTCATGTATACAGGGCTGGCTGGGCTGATGTATACAGGGGCTGGGGGCTGACTGATGTATACAGGGGCTGGCTGTGGCTGATATATACAGGGGCTGGAGGCTGGCTGTAGCTGATATATATACAGGGGCTTGGCTGGCTGTGGCTGATGTGTATACAGGGGCTGGCTGTGGCTGATGTGTATACTGGGGCTGGCTGGGCTGATGTATACGGGGGGATGGCTGTGGCTGATGTATACAGGGGCTGGCTTGGGCTGATGTGTATACAGGGGCTGGCTTGGGCTGATGTTTGTACAGGGGCTGGCTTGGGCTGATGTGTATACAGGGGCTGGCTGATGGGCTGATGTTTCATACAGGGGCTGGCTTGGGCTGATGTGTATACGGGGGGGCTGGATGGGCTGATGTACATACGGGGGGGCTTGGCTGGGCTGATGGTATAAGGGGGGGGCTGGCTTGTGGCTGATATGTATACAGGGGCTGGCTGGCTGATGTGATACGAGGGGGCTGGCTGTGGCTGATGTGTATACAGGGGCTTTTGGGCTGATGTGTTACAGGGGCTGGCTGTGGCTGATGTATACAGGGGCTGGCTGGGCTGATGTGTGTAGGAGGGGCTGGCTGGGCTGATGTATACAATGGGGCTGGCTGGGCTGATGTATACAGGGGTGGCTGTGGGCTGATGTGTATACAGGGGGGCTGGCTGTGGCTGATATGTATACAGGGCTGGCTGGGTCGTGGTATAAGGGGCTGGCCTGGTGATGTGTATATACAGACTGGTGGGTGCTGGGCTCAGGGGTTGCTGTTGGACCTGGTGATGATATATAGAGGTGGTGCTGGGCTCAGTGGGCTGGTGATGATATATATACAGGTATGGAGCAGTTTCATTCATCTTTTTCTTTTAAAATTTTACAGCCTGAACGACCATGGCTTGCCCCCTAGTTTTGATCCTGGGTACGCCCATGGATGGGGAGTTGAAGATGTGGTTCTTTAAAGTTCAACGGCACTCAAGACTAAATGTTGCCATCTATTGAGCAAGATGAGAAAGTTGGAACCAGAACATGGAGGAAGCATTTATAGGCGGAAGAATTGGAAGCGAAAAGTGGGAAAGCAGTTGTCACCAACTAGTGAGAGATTAAAGACGTGTGAAAGGTGGAATGTAGAGGCAGAGCAACTGAGGAATGGCTCTGGACCGAGACCAGCGGGAGATCGAGAGTCAAGCACCAAAGTCCACACTATACCGACTAAGCCAGTCGAGATCCGAAGCCCAGACTGATGTCCCAATGCCGCTGGTCAAGCACCAAAGGTTGAACCCTGATCATTGTTCAAGGCCAGAGTTCTGACTTGGAGACCAAGAGGTGCTAGTGAACTGGGGCGTTATGTCCAGCATAGACAAATGGTACGGAGTGTGGACTGGGGCCATGCATCAGAAATGACTGGTGCCGGTTAGTGTGAGAGACGCATATAGAGTATTAAGTGACTGGCTACTAAAGACTTGTGGCCTAGCAAGAAATACCGTTGACCCCAGTTAGTACCAGTATAATTATCAAAAACGCTTGAAGGACTTATTGTGGTGACAGGCTTATCATTCAGGGTGCTGCCTAAGAAAGTTAAGACATAGATATAATACACAACCAGGTACACAACTTTGGCCAAAAGGTAAAATTATTTTACCTTTTACCCAAAGTTATGAACCTACTGTAGTTGTGTATACCCAATCAATTTTAACTTCTTTAACCACAGTATTTTACCTTTGTTTTAAACATATTTAACCTTATAAATAAATTAAAGACAACATTTTTAACCAAAAAATTGTGATTTTATTTTCTGAATATTAATAATTTTTATTGGGAAAATATTTTTTTAAAGCAAAAAGATATTATTTTTCTAAAGGAAAAAAATCACTCATAAATTGACATAGTGTGGGGTGTAGATAATGCTGGTGGGACTGCCAGTTTGCTGGTATTGAATAGGTGGGGGAGGAAGGACAGTGGCTGGAGGTAGGGCAGGTGTGGGAGGAACTACCGGGGAGGGTGGAGGAGCTTGGGAGATAACCTGCGCTAGAGCACCATGGCACGAATGCATTACATGCATCTGCTGGTCAGGAGATAGCGTATCCATGCGATCGACTACAGACCAGAAAAAGGTGTGATTGGGAGATCTACTTGCATCTGAATGCATGCTTTGCAGAAGTGTTTTGACCTCCAGAATCCTGTTGTTGAGCATATTAAATCCTGCAACAATTTGCTCAGACAACACTTTAAGACAGTTCTGGAAGGATGCATTCAGATGCAAAAACTCGGGCGCATAGCTCTTTACCTGACCCCTCTGGCGCTGACGCCCAGTACCCACAGGTGTACTAGAGGTGGCAGCGGCAGAGGGGTGGGGTAAATGAAAAGCTATATCCTCACCAGCAGATTCATGCAATGCAGTCGGCCACGATGCTCCAGCGCTGGTGGATGGGACAGAGGGATCAGATGTGAGGGAAGGCTGGGAAGGTGCAGATGGGCCGGGGCTGTCGAAGTGTCCCTCGGTGGTGGACTCATGAGGGATCGCCCCAGAAGGGTCCAACTGTGCAGGCTCCCGAGTGCTGGTCATGGTGCTGTGGAATAAAGAGAAAAAAAATACAATTAATATATTGATATTGCATGGCCCTGGCTGAAACACAAAAATTTGTTAGACATGTTAACATTTTTTTTAATGGGGTGTGTAATATTAACCTTCTGTTCACCATTGTTGCTCGGAGGAACGACAGGGCGTGCGCATACTTGTACTTGCTCCTGCGTCCTCCAGATCCACTCGGGGCCCGAATCTCTTTGTTGAACTCCTTCTTGAAGCAATCCCTGATAGACCGCCACGCTTCACAATTCTCTCACCTGAAAAGAGAAACCACAAATTGGTTAGTATACAACATCAGGGTTTCCCAAACTCCAGTCCTCATCGCCCCCACGGGTCATGTTTTCAGGATTTCCATAGTGTTGTACAGGTGAGAGAATCTCTGATGCCTTGGGAAACACTGCTTTAAATCCAGCAACATAACTGAACTGTGTATACTTACACGTTTGAATCTGGGCCCGAGCATCGAGGTCCTCACTGTGGTCCACTGCTTGTTGACATACTTGCTCCCAGAGCCGACGGGTCACAATTATATCGGCATGGCGGTGGTCCCCCATGTTCCACAGCGGCTCCCTTTCTCGTATCAGATCGATGAGGAGATCAATGTTCAGCCCCGCCTCCTCACCGTCCGAGTCAGGAGCACGCTGTGAAGCCTGTTAAAAAAGAATAAAAAAACCCTCAAAACAACCAAAAAAAGTTAATAAAAAAATCCAAAAAATAAAATATAAGAAAAAGCAAAAAAAATAAAAAATAGATTACAAACAAAAATTAAAAAAAAAATTAAAGAAAAAAAAAAGAAAAAAATTTGAAAAAAAAGGAGATTACAAAAAAAAGTTACTTGCACGATGGAGACCGCCCTGTCGCTGACGCCGACGACCCTGGGAGGCGCTTCGAGGACCTCACATCTTCCCTGAAAATTCTTCACAACCTATTGGTTTTGAGCCTTGGGAATCCTTACAGTGGCATGTAAAAGTTTGGGCACCGCTGGTCGAAGTTTCGGTTATTGTGAACAGTTAAGCAAGTTGAAGATGAAATGATCTCTAAAAGGTCTACAGTTAAAGATGACACATTTTCTTTGTATTTTAGGCATAAAAAATAATAATTATATATATGTATATATACAGTATATAGTATATATATGTATATATATATATATATATATATATATATATATACATATTCATTCTTTACGTTTTAAAAATGGCAAAAATGACAATGGGCCAATGCAAAGTTTGGGCACTGTTGGAGATTTGTTATTAAAACCTAATCTCCTCTAACCTTGTGGCAAATAAACAGCAGCCATGGGTTCTATTACGGAGCTGCCTAGCACTCTGAAAATAAAAATGTTGGAGGCTCAAAAAGCAGGAGAAGACTATAAGAAGATAACAAAGCTTCAAGTTGCCCTTTTCTCAGTTTGAAATGTGATTAAGAAATGGCAGTTAACAGGAACAGTGGAGATCAAGATAAGGCCTGGAATACCAAGCAAAATTTCAGTGATAGATGCTCATAGGATTGCTAGAGAGGCAGATCAGATTCCCCACTTGACAGCAAAAGACCTTCAGGATGGATGAAATGGATGAAAATCCCTCAAACTAGAATTGAAAGATTTTTGGCTGGCTACAAAAGCGTTTAGAAACTGTGAAACTTGCAAAAAGGGGTGCTACTAGCTACTAACCACGCAGGGTGCTAAACTTTTGCATCAGCCCATTTTCCTTTTTGTAATTTTTAAAATGGAAAAGATAAAAAAAAAAATATATATATATATATATATATATATATATACTGTATTATATATATATATATATATATATATACAGTATAGATCAAAAGTTTGGACACACCTTCTCATTCAAAGATTTTTCTGTATTTTCATGACTATGAAAATTGTAGATTCACACTGAAGGCATCAAAACTATGAATTAACACATGTGGAATTATATACTTAACAAAAAAGTGTGAAACAATTGAAAATATGTCTTATATTCTAGGTTCTTCAAAGTAGCCACCTTTTGCTTTGATGACAGCTTTGCACACTCTTGGCATTCTCTTGATGAGCTTCAAGAGGTAGTCACCGGAAATGGTTTTCCAACAGTCTTGAAGGAGTTCCCAGAGATGCTTAGCACTTGTTGGCTTCTTATAATCCATGCAGCTTATTGCTTACCGGGGGTGGTGGCCACCGGGGGCGGCGCATTTGCAGATGGAGATCTCGACACCAATATCTCGGGAGATGAGATTTCAGCGCTGAGATCTCATCTCCCGAGATCCTGGTGCCGAGATCTCCATCTGTGCATGCGGCTCCCCAGAGGCCATTTTCACAGAGTCAACCGCACAGGAAACCATGGAACTGAGGGGGGCTCTGGCCTTTCACAAAATGTCGGCAGAGCCCCCGCAGCATCGGAGACCCCCGCAGCTGCATCAGGCAGCACCGCCGGACACCCCCGCAGCGCCTGACACCTCTGTAGCACCGCTGGGCACCCGCAGCACCGCCAGACACCCCCTCATCCCAGCCTGCGGCCTGCAGCAACGGTACAAGTAAGTTATATATGCATTGTAAGACGCACCTCCATTTTGCCCCCAAATTTGGGGGAAAAAAGTGCGTCTTATAATCCAAAAATATGGTGTATATATATATATACATATTGCCTAAAATACGAAGGACATGTGTCATATTTAACTTTAACCCTTTTAGATATCATTTCATCTTCAACTTGCTTAACTGTTTGCAATAACAGTAATTTTGACAAGGGGTGCCCACATTTTTACAGTACATGCCACTGTACCTACTTATTTGCATCATCATCACATCTCTGTCTGCCATCTCTGGCAGCATATATGCCACCAAACAGTAATTATGGTACTTTTGAGGACTTGACCTAGGGTCATTTACATTACTATTGTTTAGATATCACCACATTCAGTGTCACAGTTAAGGTTTCCCTACATTGACAAGTTCTATAACAATGTGCATCACCATGTGCAGTATTTCTCTCTTGCAACCTTAATTGCATGTTCTCTAAACTTTACTTTCTGGAACAGGAAGTAGCTGTTTGGTAGATATGATAGTTAGATTTAGCAAATCTACAATTTCTATCACCTGGTTAGAGATGAGCGAATTTGTTCGAACTTTGTCCCCGAATCTGATTTTGACATATTTGAACCATATTCGAACAATATTCATGCCTAATATATGTCTTATGATGGGTTCCGAACATATTTGGTAATTTCTACTCCCATTGACTCTAATGACGTTCGGCTGTGTTCGACAAATATTGCAAATACAATATTCGATTCCTATAGCATTCGGAACCGAATCCGAACAAATTCGCTCACCTCTACTGGTTATGCGTCTCTGTCTCAAACACGGTTATATAATCTTCCCTCTTCCTATTTATCTAACTTTTCTTAAAAAGTTGACTGACAAGCAATGGTGAGTTTAGTTCAATGGGGACATCGATGAGGGAGGAAGAAGCTAACTTCTCCTCCTACCTATACTTTAATAAAAAGTACATTAGTAAATTAGATTTATAACATTTGGAGCAGGTTTATCAGTCTTTTTGCCTTCATTTTATTATTGACTGGCAATGTATATCGTGTGTGTATAATATGTCGGGCCAGCATGTATGTATCAGTAATTGAAGCATCCCCTCATAAATCAGCATTAAGTAGAGTGACATCCCTGACGTGACATGGAAGCCTTAACAGCGGGAGATCGGTCACCTCTTTATGCTTTTGCTCATGTAGAACTTGAAAGGAAGGAGATCTGGGGGAAAGGACAGATGTTCCATCGTTAATGGTGACAAGTTCCCCATCTGTTCTGAGTCAGTTCTGTTCTAGCTGATTTGAGCCCTGACCCACATTACTAAACACCTAGCAGATGGTGGGCATCAAAGGGTCCTGAAAGACAAGGATACAAGGCATGGAGATATGATTTCTACATCATCTTAGTTCTAATCAACATATGCCAACTGCCAAACAATATGCATTAATTTCAATTTTTCTCCCTTTTCCATCTTTTTATTTCTTTTGAGTTGACTTTGTACATAAAGAGTTTCCCTGGATCTGTCGACAATTATATTTATAGAAAACAGATGACGGCTGCAAAAAATGAATAAGAAACCTCATAATTACCCACACACAAATATTTAATTAACATTGGGAAGTATTAGAGAATTAAAAGAAATACATCAATGAAAACTAAACAGAGCAAAAGGAAAAGGTGACAGAGGGGTGAATATTGAAAATGAGTATAAATACCTAATAGCTAGAGGAATTCAAAATGCTCTCAATTCCTTCTTATTTAGATGTTAGAAAACTTCAAGGTGCAGAGTTGGTTGGCAAACCTGGACTTAACCCTTAACTCCCAAGGGTGGTTTGCACGTTAATGACCGGGCCAATTTTTACAATTCTGACCACTGTCTCTTTATAAGGTTATAACTCTGGAACGCTTCAACAAATCTTCGCGATTCTGAGAATGTTTTCTCATGACATATTGTACTTCATGTTAGTGGTAAAAAATTTTCGATATAACTTGCGGTTATTTTTGAAAAATACGCAAATATGGCGCAAATTTTTAAAATTTTGCAATTTTCAAACTTTGAATTTTTATTCCCTTAAAACAGAGAAATATGTCACACAAAATAGTGAAGAAATAACATTTCCCACATGTCTACTTTACATCAGCACAATTTTGGAACCAAAATTTTTTTTTGTTAGGAAATTATAAGGGTTAAAAGTTGACCAGCGATTTCTCATTTTTACAACAAAATTTACAAAGCCATTTTTTTTAGGGACCACCTCACATTTGAAGTCACTTTGAGGGGTCTATATGGCAGAAAATACCCAAAAGTGACACCATTCTAAAAACTGCACCCCTCAAGGTACTCAAAACCACATTCAAGAAGTTTATTAACCCTTCAGGTGCTTCACAGGAGCTGAAGCAACGTGGAAGGAAAAAATGAATATTTAACGTTTTAGTCACAAAAAATATCTTTTACAAACTTTTTTTTATTTTCACAAGGGTAAAAAGAGAAAATGGACAGATAAGTTTGTTGAGCAATTTCTCCTGAGCACGCCAATACCCCATATGTGGGGGAAGACCACTGTTTGGGCACACGGCAGAGCTCGTAACGGAAGGAGCGCCGTTTGACTTTTTCAAACCAAAATTGGCTGAAATTGAGATTGGACGCCATGTAGCGTTTGGAGAGCCCCTGATACGCCTAAACAGTGGAAACACCCCATAAGTGACACCATTTTGGAAACTAGACCCCCTATGGAACTTATCTAGATCTGTTGTGAGCACTTTGAACCCCCAAGTGTATTACAAAAGTTTATAATGCCTGGGTGTGAAAAAAAAACATTTTTCCACAAAAATGATTTTTTAGACCCAAATTTTTGATTTTTCCCAAGGAAATTGGACCCCAAAAGTTGTTGTACAATTTGTCCTGAGTACGCTGATACCCTATATGTGGGGGGGGGGGGGAAACTGTTTGGGCGCACGGCAGGGCTTGGAAAGGAAGTTATAATGTTTTGGAATGCAGACATTGATGGGGGTCATGTTCCATTTGCAGTGCCCCAAATGAGCCTAAACAGTGGAAACCCCCCACAAGTGACCCAATTTTGGAAACTAGACCCCCTAAGGAACTTTTTTTTCTTTAATGAAGGAAGCCAGCTTTTAATTTTTCGTAGTGCGAGTCTTTTGTGCTCGGTTGGTTCTTTTCCTTCCTGGGACCATGTTGATTACCAAGATGCCTCACCCTTCAGCAAAAGCTGACTTTTTGACTTTTTCAACGCAGAATTGGCTGGACGCCATGTCACATTTGTAGAGGCCCTGATGTGTCTAAACAGTGGAAACCCCCCACAAGCAACCTCATTTTGGAAACTAGACCCCCTAAGGAACTTATCTCGATCTGTGGTGAGCACTTTGAACCCCCAAGTGCTTCACATAAGTTTATAATGCCCGGGCATGAAAATAAAAAATCCTATTTTTTTCCCACAAAAATGATATTTAAGTCACCAATTTTTTATTTTCTCAAGGGTATTTTATTCTTCGGGTTAGTACGATTACAGCGATACCGCATTTATATCATTTTTTTATGTTTTGGCGCTTTTATACAATAAAAATGATTATATATAAAAAATAATTATTTTTGCATCACTTTATTCTGCGAGCTATATCTTTTTTATTTTTTCACTGATGATGCTGCATGGTGGCTCGTTTTTTGCTGGACAAGATGACATTTTCAGCGGTACCATGTTTATTTATATCCGTCTTTTTGATCACGTGTTATTCCACTTTTTGTTCGGCTGTATGATGATAAATCATTGTTTTTTTGCCTTTTTATTTTAAGGGGTTCACTAAAGGGGTTAACTAATGGGACAGGTTTATATGGCGGGTCATTACGGATGCGGCGATACTAAATATGTGTACTTTTATTGTTTGTTTTTTTTATTTACATGAAGAAATGAATTTATTGGGGAATTTTTTTTTCTTTATTTAGGATTTTTTTTTTACACGTTATTTTTATTTTTTTTTACCTTTTTTACTTTGTCCCAGTGTGGGACATCACTGTATAGGGTCAGATCGCCGATCTGACACTGTGCACAGCACTGTGTCAGATCGGCGATCTCCCAGGCAGTGCAGCAGGCTTTCTCAGGCCTACTCTCAGGCACTGAGGAAGCCACCTCCCTGCAGGACACGGAAGGACCCCGCGGCCATCTGTGATTCTGGGTCCTGTGGGGAGGAGAGTCCCTCGGAACAGCGAGATCACATCGCGCTGCTCTGAGGGTCTCTGGGAAGCACACAGGGAGCCCCCTCCCTGCGTGATGCTTCCCTGCACCACCAGAACACTGCGATCATCTTTGATCGCAGTGTGCCGGGGATTAATGTGCCGGGAGCGGTCCGTGACCGCTCCTGGCACATAGTGCCGGGTGTCAGCTGTGATAATCCCCCGGGAGCGCAGCTGATCGCATATGACATACTATTCCGTCCTTGGGAATTAAGTCCCAGGGCACATGGACGGAATAGTATGTCAGATGGAAGAAAGGGGTTAAGCATGAACATGAAAAGATGTGATCCGTTCGGTTACTGCAGCTTTTGAGCTAAAGCCACTAGAACAATGTGAAATGTAAAGGAAGAACTGTATTTCTCCTTTCTACTAGAACC
>JARQOD010009152.1:0-32591 GCA_033576555.1 Oophaga sylvatica | reverse complement strand
GGCAGGGGTCTATCAAAAGTTAAACAGTATTGTCTCTTGTCGCTGCGCCAGGTACACGTCCCAGCCTCATTAGTGATCCCTTGGTGATTAAAAATTTTTGGGAGGTCCAGTTTGAGAGTCCCATGGTCTGGTGTGCCGGTTAATAAATCAGCAAGGGTCATCAACAGGGGCAATAAAAGGGGCACTGTGTGGGTCCCCAGTTTTGAGCCACCCGAGTTCAAAAAGAATTCATTGTCCAATGATGCGCAAGGTAGGTATGGTGCCGGTTTCCAGGACTGGAGCTTAACGGGGGGGCATCCCTTAGTTTCCTGAGTCAAAACTTACTCCATCAAAAAACAAGACCAGCATTGTAAGAGAGAGGGCCTGGCGATAAAGTGGAATGGGTCGTTGCGCACTATTGTTGGGATAACTTTTTTTTGAAATGATCATTCCCCTGTGCTGGCAGTGTTGTAGCCCAGGGAAGTTCAGTGGTAGAAAAAATGAACATAACAGGAGACTTGGAAAATTGGCAAACATTAAAATAATCGAAAAGAGACAGGCAAAATTGGTGAATCCATGCTTGTTCATTTTCGAAAAAAAGCCATCTACATTGTCTGGGATAGTCGCAGCGACGGTCTTTAGTACACCACCTGCAAACTAAAGACCGTAAAATAACTGGCACAGGGCAAGCCGCACCTCCAAGGCATACCACACATCAAATACAAATATAACAGTAATAAAATATTAATAAAAATGAAATTGCACACACATACACAACACAGTCTAGGGTATAGAAGAGTGTTCTGTGTGTGTTCATGCCTCTCCAGAAGATCGTCTTGCTAAAATCTTTAACACTGAACCCCTTTCTGTTCTTAAAATGGGGATGTGAATGCTTCTCAGCCCCCCCAACCAACATTATTGCACTGCTGGGCTCAGTCAGGGCTCAGATTGACAGGCGCCTGTCATTTTCATAGAACATTTTGTTCAGCAGTTCTCTAGTTCATTTAGTTCAGAGGTCACATGGCATTTCCTTCACCCTCACAGGTAGGGTGGGAAAAAATGAACTAAATGAACTAATCTTTTGAACTTTCTTTTCGTGAACTGTTCATGGTGAACAATCAACAAAAATTTCAGATTTCCCCACTTGGTGTCACCTTGGTGGGGGCCGTAAAAACTTCGCACATTTGTAACATACAGTTTTTCCCTGTGCAAAGGCGTGTTGTGCTCCCCTTGTTCAGAGGTGCTACAACCTCGACGCACGAGCTCTTTTAAAGCTAGCAGCAGGCGCTCTGGCTGGAAGGAGAAATTATGGATTTCAACAGTGGGGTCTTGGTCCTCCACATTTTAACGGTCCCTTCAAAAAGTGTGATGAGGCTTTGTAAGTTGCCCGGTAACGAGGGTCTAGGGGGTGAATGTGTGCCCGGGGAAGGCACCCAGTACCCTGGGGATTGTGGAAAATGATAGTTTAATGCTCAATAAATTCACTCCAACCACACTAGACCAACCCACAGGATATATAAGCTCTTCATGAGGATTGAGTCTGTTATCAACAGGAGGGGGAGGAAGGAGCGAGTCTAGCTGGGTGGTCAGGGACGAGTCATTCCATCTGGGCATTCAGAAAGGAGCCAGTAAAGGGGACCAGCCCTCGCTGGTCAAGCTGTGCCCCCCCGGCGAGGACTGAGACATCTATTGAGAAGGAAAGTGAGTTCGATACTTCATCTCCTGTCCCAAGGACAGTGAAGGTTTCAGAACGTGCTCCTGCCTAGAGGAATACTGAATTCTGTCAGCAAGCTCCAAGAAAGAAGTAAGAAAGACTGATTTATATGACCTTAGAAGTGTGGAGTGCTTATGCTACAAGCGCGGACAGGGCGAAAAGGCGCAGTGGAAGAGAAACAGAGAAGTGCCATAGGTAATAGGAAACCTGCACATTGTCACCGGTCACTGGGACCGAAGGATCACTATAGCTTCATGCATAGTGGTAGAAAAACCAGAGCTTGCTGGACCTTAGGTAACAGAAAGCAGCCCTTGGAGTGTCAGTACGTAACAGGGGTCAGGTGGAATAGGAACTTTGAGCCTGATCAGCAAAAGTAAGAACCTAGTTCCATCACTGGAAGGCTCCGACCACAAAACTGACCGGGCAGTACAGCTTTGAAATAGCTGGAGATTCTGGAGTAAACTATGCTTTATGCTGGTTGAACTCACCATTAAGAAAGTGAAGGAGGCCCATAACCTGTTCAGCTATCATCTTGAAGCACATCCTCCATTGGATCAGCCTCCTGGGACCTGCTGAACAACTTGAAGTAAAGGTATGAAAGACGCTGATGTGTGAGACTGTGTTATTCAATTGCAACCCTGCACAACCCTATCATAATTATCGACCTGAGGGAAGAGTCCCACCTGTAGGGGACCTGACATCTAGCTGCCTCACCATCCCCTCAGAGATCTACAGCAGCGCTGGTCTTAGTGATCAGGAAACTACAGGTGGCGTCACGAACTGTATATAAATTTATCCCCTGTAAATATACCCCCCAACATACGCCTGACCGCCAGGGCCACAGACCGAGCCAACCGCTACCTGTGACAACCCCATAGACTTCCATGGGCTCGGCTCGAGTACCCCCATTGCCCTGGTAACCCCATTGTGGTGCGTGGTCACGACAAACTTGGTGTCACGAACAGATGCGAAACTCGCAAAATTGCGAGCCCTGTGTGCCTATGGAGTGTTTTGTGAAAAAGGACTGTTTGCACTTTTGGCGCCAAAAATCGTCCATCTTTGTCGCCATATTTCGCGCCCTCAGGCGCTGGAGAAGAAGGTGGGCGTGCCTTCGTGGGCGTGTACCCCCCTGTGGCGCGAAAGAATGCCTGCCCCTCTCAAAGTGCTATTACAATATGCGATCCTGCCCTACAGCAAAGGAGGTCCGCCTCCTCTTCACCTTCCCTGCGAAGAGGAGGAGACGCAAACCCCGCCTCCACGGAAGAGACCAGACGGCTCTGGTAGAAGAAAAGGAGACGCTCTGGAACATTCATGGAAGGCAGGACGTGTGCAGCCGAGCAGGAAGCGGAGGAAGGCAGGCCCCGTTCCCCAGCCAAGCTGCCACCGCACCGGAACCATCCGTGTCCTGCACCTGCAGCAGCATTGCTGGAAATTAAAGAGGAGAATGCCAGATTGAAAAAGATGATTCGCAACAACCTGGCATGGAGGAGATCGAGAGACGCCGGCGTTACCTTGATGCAGCGCGGCTGTGGGACGCGGTGTTCTCTCCTCTCGACGACCCCTCACGACTGGAACTTCCAAAACTTCTGCTGCCCAAGGCTAAGGAGCAACCCGAGGCTACCCCCAAAAGGACCGACCCTGAACCTACCGAGGAAGGCGGTGGAAGCGAGGGAGGTTGGAGAGGTACCCGCCAGTTCCGGAACGCCCGCCCGGCCAGGAGGCCGCAGCAGATGATCGATCCCCGATTGGGACACCGGAGGGGTCCTGTCCGTCATTTACCAGACGTTGACTGGGATGAGATGGCGCGCCTGGATGACGTCGCTACACCGCCCAGTGGAACGTGAGTGGCACGTCGCGAAGAGAAACAGCAACGCCAGCAGGAAGAAAGAGCGGAAGCTCAGCGCAACCGACAGCGGCAGCATGCAGAGCTGATCGCGGACAAGGAAAGTGTCCGTCGAGAAAAAGGTACTCTGAGGGAACCGCGCGGCAGGGGTGTGTGACAGATTCAGCTCCGGAAGGGCGGGGCTTCATCAGAGAACGGGCCTCTACCCGGGGTCTTTGTTAGTCGCAGGGACGTAAATCCCACCTACCACAAGGCCATCCCCGGGAGGGACCTAATTAATGGAGGACATTGTCACCTATACACGGCCTGGGTTGAAGGGATGGTATGCCCTTAATGGTCCAATCGCCGTGACCCGTCCCTGACGCAGGTAACGTCACCATTGCCACGCAACCCAGTCCCAATCTCAGCGCACCACAGACCGTGCCCCCGGCGCGCCCCCTGCAGGCTCTTGCAAATGGAAGCACAACCTGTATTACTCTTCACTACCTGATCCAACTACATCGCAACCTGCGATTCATTCTACATCGCAATCAGCGTTTACACGAACGACGCGCACGGCGACTATTTCGCATCACGAGAGCAAGTGGCCATTACAGTACGCAGACGCGTCTCATAAAGCGAAAGCACCCGTTTCGCCCCAAGAGTTCGTACAAGAACTGTAGCGACCCAACTCTGATAGCAGTCACGACTTGTTAGTCATGGATCTAGGGATCATTCACATTGTTTCCAGCCCCCGGGTGGAAAATGTCATTGAAGTCAAGAAAATGTGAAGAACGGTAGGACCCAGACAGGGTTTTACCGCAACTAAGAAAAATTGTAAAAAGTTTTGAAAAAGGAATAGTTGCTAATTTGCACTTTATCGCTGTGTATAGTGTTTTACATAGTTTCCATTTATATATTGAGTAGAATACCCGGCTGGGTAAGCAGATAAAGAGTTTTTGCACTTATTACAATGTGATATAAATATGTGTCTTTTTCTTATTATGGACCTGAGGCTGAGGACTGAGCCAGCCCAAAAACTGTATCCTGTAATAGTTGCACTTGTGCATTATCTTGGTTTTACATGAAACCACCTCACTACCTCTGAATACGAAAACCCTGTGGTGTGGCACTGAGTGGGTCTGCATTCAGATTCCTGCAGCCCACCCAGACCACGTTAGGTTTGGTGCGGGTTTAGTGTTGAGCATTCCGATACTGCAAATACGGGTTCGGCCGATATTGGCTGTATCGGATTCCGATTCCGAGTTCCGATATTTTGTCTTACGATACCGGAATCGGGATTGCCACTTCACTTCATGCCGTCAGGTCGGGTTGTCAGGAGTCACGGCACTACCTGGCAGAAGATCCCGGCGGTCACATCCGGACTGCTTCATGGCCCCATCTCTTTCCCCTCCGGCCGCGTCCACAGCAGTTTCTCGCGATAACTGCAGCTGATGAGTGGGTATTCCGGCCGAAAGCAGTCATCCGATGACGTCACCGCCGGGGAACAGGTAATCCTGTGCTGCGCGCGATGACAGGCTCTGCTTCATTGCGATGTAGCCAGCTGGATCGTCGTGGGACTGTCGTTTACTATGGATGCGTCGGACAGGTGGATACTGTTGGTTTGTTTTTTTTCTTTTTTTAAGGAGTTTCGATGGCGTTCGCAGGAAGTATAATAAAATTAATGAAAACTGTGTTGTCTCTTTTATTTCATTAAAATACTTTTTCTTGCTTTGTCTTTTTTTTTTCATTTAATAACTTTGGGATTAATAATGGATCGTGTCTTATTGACACCTCTCCATTATTAACCGGGCTTATTGTCACCGTGCAATCAACGGTGACATTAACCCCTTATTACCCCGCTTGCCACCGCTACAGGGCAAGTGGGAAGAGCCGGGTAAAGTGCCACAATTGCACATCTTTTGATGCGCCAAATGTGAGGCTGCTGTAGCCTGGTATTATCAGGCTGTTGAGGGCCAAAATCCATGGGCCTTGACAGTCTTTTAATACCAGGCCGCAGCAGTCTGCATTTTTACTTGGCTGGTTAACAAAAATAGGGGGGATCCCCACGCCGTTTTTTTTTTTCGAGGGGATCCCCTATTTTTGTTAACCAGCCAAGCTAAGCAGACTGCTGTGGCCTGGTATTATCAGGCTTGCAAGGTCCATGGATATTGGATCCTTACCAGCCTGAAAAACCAGGCCTCAGCGGTCTGCTTCATCTGGCTGGTTAACAAAAATAGGGGGACCCCACGCCAATTTTTTTCGAGGGGATCCCCTATTTTTTTAATCAGCCAAGATATGCAGACTGCTGTGGCCTGGTATTATCAGGCTGGCAAGGTCCATGGATCTTGGCTCCTAACAGCCTGAAAATCCAGGCCTCAGCGGTCTGCTTCATCTGGCTGGTTAACAAAAATAGGGGGGACCCCACGCCAATTTTTTTCGAGGGGATCCCCTATTTTTGTTAATCAGCCAAGATATGCAGACTGCTGTGGCCTGGTATTATCAGGCTGGCAAGGTCCATGGATCTTGGCTCCTTAACAGCCTGAAAATCCAGGCCTCAGCGATCTGCTTCATCTGGCTGGTTAACAAAAATAGGGGGGACCCCACGCCAATTTTTTTCGAGGGGATCCCCTATTTTTGTTAATCAGCCAAGATATGCAGACGCTGTGGCCTAGTATTATCAGGCTGGCAAGGTCCATGGATCTTGGCTCCTTAACAGCCTGAAAATCCAGGCCTCAGCGGTCTGCTTCATCTGGCTGGTTAAACAAAAATAGGGGGACCCCACGCCATTTTTTTTTCGAAGGGAACCCCTATTTTTGTTAATCAGTTCCCTCTGATGTCACTGATTGTGTCCCTGGCTGACCTGAAGTGAAAGTGGAAAGCAATCAATTAAGCTTTCCACTTAAGGGCCCGTCTCACATAGCGATATCGCTACCGAGATCGCTGCTGAGTCACTAGTTTTGTGACGCAGCAGCGAGCTCACCACGATATCGCTGTGTGTGACATTCAGCGACGATCAGCCCCCCTGCCGGGTATCGCTGATCGTCGCTGAAATGTCAGGACCTTTTTTTGATCGCTGGTTTCCCGCTGACAGGCACGCATCGCTGCGTGTGACAGGAGGGAGACCAGCGATCCGCTGGTAACCAAGGTAAACAGCGGGTTTCCAGGCGCGGGGCTGTGCCTAGAAACCCGCTGTGTACCTTGGATACCAGCGCCCTGATGCAGGAGCTGGTATCCAAGGTACACAGCGGGTTTCCAAGCGCTGCGCGGTGCCTGGAAACCCGCTGTGTACCTTGGTTACCAGCGGATCGCTGGTCTCCCGCCTGTCACACGCAGCGATGCGTGCCTGTCAGAGGGAAACCAGCGATCAAAAAAAGGTCCTGACATTTCTGCGACGATCAGCGATACCCGGCAGGGGGGCTGATCGTCGCTGAATGTCACACACAGCGATATCGCTGGTGAGCTCGCTGCTGCGTCACAAAACTAGTGACTCAGCAGCGATCTCGGTAGCGATATCGCTATGTGAGACGGGCCCTTAAGCGATGTTACCCGCAGTGTCGCTGTCCCAGATCGCTGCCTGAGCTGCCTGTCTGGCAGCTCAGCAGCGATCATGTAGCGATACACCAGCGATCCTGACAAGTGCATATCGTTGTCGGGATCGCTGGTGTATCGTTATGTGACACCCAGCCTTTACTCTCCTGTCAGCCAGGAGAGGAACTCATTCATTTGGGGTTTACTGTGAGGCTGCAGCATTAGCTGCGGTCCCTGCAGTAAACATTAACCCTTTCTGAAGGATTTCACCATGGGACCTGACTGTGCATGGATAGGTAAGAATAATTTTGCTTTTTTATTTTATTTTTATTACAGGAAATGGTTTTAGCAGGTAAATAAAATATGGTCAAAAACTGTGTGATTATTTCATTAAACTTCTTTTTATTAAAGTGTGTGTGTTTGATTTTTCTTTCATACAATAGGATTAATAATTGATAGTTGTCTAATTGACAGCTCTCAATTATTAACCTGGCTTAAAGTGACCTTTCAATTGCAAGGTCATTTTAACCCCTTATTAACCCATTCGCCACCGCTACAGGGCAATGGGAATAGACGGGCAAAGTGCCAGAAAGGGCAAATCTAATTAGAGATTTGCCCTTTCTGGGTGTCTGGGGGCAGATGTTAAGTAGCCGGGGGGGGCCAAAAATAATGGTCCCTCTCTGGGCTATTATTATCTGCCCCCACTCACTGGCTTTGTCTGTCTGGTTGCGAAAATAGGGCGGGAGCCCACGCATTTTTTTTCAGCAATTTTACACCTCATATATATATATATATACATGTCATTGAATTTGTGACACATATATATATATATTTATATTTGTAGTTCATACACTTCTACATTGTATAATAGCCGCTAATTCAATTGCCGGCTTTTGTGAAAATGCAGAACCCGACATGAAATGACACTTGGTGTACATAGGGTTAACCATGTCTTTTCATGTCCTTTGCTATCTAATTTGCACAAACAATTAAATCAGACTATGTGTGCAAAATTTCACACCTGTAGGGGTTAATTAAAGGTGTAAATTCGTAGCAAAAAAGTCCGTTTTTTTTACAACGAATTTTACACCTTTAATTAACCCCTACAGGTGTGAAATTTTGCACACATAGTCTGATTTAATTGTTTGTGCAAATTAGATAGCAAAGGACATGAAAAGAAATGTTTAACCCTATGTACACCAAGTGTCATTTCATGTCGGGTGACCCGACATGAAATGACACTTGGTGTACATAGGGTTAACCATGTCTTTTCATGTCCTTTGCTATCTAATTTTCACAAACAATTAAATCAGACTATGTGTGCAAAATTTCACACCTGTAGGGGTTAATTAAAGGTGTAAATTCGTAGCAAAAAAGTCCGTTTTTTTTACAACGAATTTACACCTTTAATTAACCCCTACAGGTGTGAAATTTTGCACACATAGTCTGATTTAATTGTTTGTGCAAATCAGATAGCAAACGACATGAAAAGACATGGTTAACCCTATGTACACCAAGTGTCATTTCATGTCGGGTGCTTCTGTCTTTTCACTGAAGCCGGCTTTACCCGGCAATTGAATCAAAGGATATTTTACTATGTAGAAGTGTATAAACTATACATATATGTATATATATATGTCACAATGACATGTATATATATATATATATGTATTCTATGTGTGTATATTTAGTGTTTACAAGGAAAGAATGGGGTTTTTTTAGTTGCGATATTTTGTTCCCATAGACTTACATGGGACTTCCGGTATCGGTATCGGGTATCGCCGATTTTTTAGTGATATCGGCGATACCATTCCGATTCCGATACTTTAGGATATCGGAAAGTATCGCTCAACTCTAGTGCGGGTCCTTCACAAGAATACTGTGTATTTATTGAATGTTTTGATGCCTTAATACTTTTTGTATTTCTCTATATTTAATGTTTTATCACAACGTTCAAGAAATCCTTACCTCCCGGATGGGACGAGTTAATGTTAATGTTTATTGCATAAACAAAAATGTCTTTTTGTATTTCACAGCCCGGGAGTGCTGTCTTTTACCATGGGGGAATGTGTAGCCCTGGTGTGAAGGCACACGCAGTACCCTGGAGGATGTGTGGAGAAATGATAGTTTAATGCTCAATGAACATTCACTCCAACACACACTTAGACACACCCACAGGATATATAAGCTCATTCAGTGAGGATTGAGTCTAGTCTAGTCAGACAGGAGGAGGGAGGAAGGAGCAGAGTCTAGCTCGGGTGGCTCAGGGACTGAGTCATTCCATCTGTGTGCAGTTCAGAGAAGTGGAGGCCAGTAAAGGGGAGCCAGATCACCTCAGCCTGGTCAGAGCTGTGCCCCACTGGCAGACGGACTAAGACATCTATTGAGAAGGAAGAGTGAGTTACAGATACTTCAGTCTCCTGTCCCAAGGACAGTGAAGGTTCAGAGACGTGCTCCTGCCTAGAGGAATACTGAGATTCTGTCAGCAAGCTCCAAGAAAGAAGTAAGGAAAGACTGATTTATATGACCTTAGGAAGTGTGGAGTGCTTATGCTACAAGCGCGGACAGGGCGAAAGGCGCAGTGGAAGAGAACAGAGAAGTGCCATAGGTATAGGATACCTGCACATTGTCACCGGTCACTGGGTACCGAAGGATCACTATAGCTTCATGCATAGTGGTAGAAAAACCAGAGGCTTGCTGGACCTTAGGTAACAGAAAGCAGCCCTTGGAGTGTCAGTACGTAACAGGGGTCAGGTGGAATAGGAACTTTGAGCCTGATCAGCAAAAGTAAGAACCTAGTTCCATCACTGGAAGGCTCCGACCACAAAACTGACCGGGCAGTACAGCTTTGAAATAGCTGGAGATTCTGGAGTGAACTATGCTTTATGCTGGTTGAACTCACCATTAAGAAAGTGAAGGAGGCCCATAACCTGTTCAGCTATCATCTTGAAGCACATCCTCCATTGGATCAGCCTCCCTGGGACCTGCCTGAACAACTTGAAGTAAAAGGTATGGAAAGACGCTGATGTGTGAGACTGTGTTATTCAATTGCAACCCTGCACAACCCTATCATAATTATCGACCTGAGGGAAGAGTCCCACCTGTAGGGGACCTGACATCTAGCTGCCTCACCATCCCCTCAGAGATCTACAGCAGCGCTGGTCTTAGTGATCAGGAAACTACAGGTGGCGTCACGAACTGTATATAAATCTATCCCCTGTAAATATACCCCCAACATACGCCTGACCGCCAGGGCCACAGACCGAGCCACCGCTACCTGTGACAACCCCATAGACTTCCATGGGCTCGGCTCTGAGTACCCCATTGCCCTGGTAACCCACAATTGTGGTGCGTGGTCACGACATGTACACCCAATAATCTGACGTGGTGAGAATGTGGCCGATGCGGCGGTCGTTTCTCAGGCACTGCAGCATGAAATGAACCATGTGCTGCAGACTCACAACTGGCCAACAAACGCTGTCCTCTGGAAGAGCGTCACACTAATAGATTTTTGTAAATTTAAAATAGAAGAAAGCAGCAGCAATTTTCGAAAAATTACAAGGATGAGGCAGTGACAGACACTCAGCAGAGTACACGCTGCGGTGGTTGAAGTAAGTGGAGCGGGATCTACACTCCTACAAAAAAATTAAAGCTCAGACCACTGAAACACAACTGTTCACTTGCTGTGAAAGGCCTTTTTGTGGACTTCTATTATGTTTGCAAGCAATGTATTGTATTTTGATGGAAGAGCGTCACACTAATAGATTTTTGTAAATTTTAAATAGAAGAAAGCAGCAGCAATTTTTGAAAAATTACAAGGATGAGCCAGTGACAGACACTCAGCAGAGTACACGCTGCGGTGGTTGAAGTAAGTGGAGCGGGATCTACACTCCTACAAAAAAATTAAAGCTCAGACCACTGAAACACAACTGTTCACTTGCTGTGAAAGGCCTTTTTGTGGACTTCTATTATGTTTGCAAGCAATGTATTGTATTTTGATGGAAGAGCGTCACACTAATAGATTTTTGTAAATTTAAAATAGAAGAAAGCAGCAGCAATTTTTGAAAAATTACAAGGATGAGCCAGTGACAGACACTCAGCAGAGTACATGCTGCGGTGGTTGAAGTAAGTGGAGCGGGATCTACACTCCTACAAAAAAATTAAAGCTCAGACCACTGAAACACAACTGTTCACTTGCTGTGAAAGGCCTTTTTGTGGACTTCTATTATGTTTGCAAGCAATGTATTGTATTTTGATGGAAGAGCGTCACACTAATAGATTTTTGTAAATTTTAAATAGAAGAAAGCAGCAGCAATTTTTGTAAAATTACAAGGATGAGCCAGTGACAGACGCTCAGCAGAGTACACGCAGCATTAGTTGAAGTAACTGGAGCGTGATCTGCACTCAAAAAAAAAAAAAATCACAGACTGCAGTGAACACTGAAACACAACTGTTCACTTGCTGTGAAAGGCTCCATTGTGGACTTCTATAGTGTTTGCAACCAAGGTATTGTATACGGATGGAAGCACGTCACACTATTATTTCAATTACATGGAGCAGCAAGAATTACACTGAAGAAAAAAAAAAGAGTCTGTGAGTGACACGTGCAGATGCCTACAGACAGCGTTGCATGCAGAGCAAACTGCAGCGTCACCTGCACTCACACACACCTTGCAGAGCTGTTAAAACAACACTGCAGGCAAAAGGAAGCTTTATACAGTCCGTGGTAAACTAGCCTGCCTAAAGCACAGTACACTAAATCGCAATCTCTAACTGTCCCTCAGAGTCAGCAGAGCAGCGTTCTTTCCCTAACTGAGTTCACAGCACAGTGACGCTAAAATGGCGGCGGCGCCTTTTATACTGCATTCTGACATCATTTCAGGATCCAATCACAGCCATGCCATTAGTTAACATGACCGCAGCAGTACAGGATGTGCCCACACTTCTTAGGATTCCTCATTGGCTGACTATAATCACATTGCCTCTCAAAGAATTATGGGAACTTCCGATTCCGGTATACGATATATGAAAAATATCGGAACTAAGTATCGGAATTCCGATACAGCTAATATCGGCCGATACCCGATACTTGCGGTATCGGAATGCTCAACACTAGTCACGAACAAAAGTATGTTTTAATCAATAGATCTTTGCATAAAAATAAACTTCACAATTGGATGTGGTTAGAAAAATGTTCCGGTGCTGAGATAAACTTTAAAAA
The DNA here is from genome assembly GCA_033576555.1 of Oophaga sylvatica. NCBI lineage: Eukaryota > Metazoa > Chordata > Amphibia > Anura > Dendrobatidae > Oophaga > Oophaga sylvatica. Next base: position 20,324 of record JARQOD010009152.1, on the reverse strand, counting down.
GTGCCGAGGCGGTGTACTGTGTAATGGCTGTGTCTAACCATGCAGGAACATGGTCAGATCATATGGAACATTTTTTTAAAACACATCCATTTGTGGAAATTATTATTATTCCAAGGTCTATTGATTAATATATACTTTTGTTCATGGCACAAAAACTTTAGTAAATATTAAAACTACCTGATGTAAAAGTCTCATATAACAATAGGGGTGTGCCATATGAGAGCTTAGTTGATTTTTTCAATTCAGAAACATAAAGACCACTTGAACTTGGTATTATACACAGGTAGCAATCCTATAAAATGAACTTGGCCAATACATGTATCACCACTAATGGTCAGTGGATCCTGTTACGATTTGGTAGCTGAGGAGGACAGGAGCAAAAAACAGCCAAGTCAGCCGAACACCAGAGAGGTTGGGAACTAAAAGTTTTCAGACCCCTAAACTAACCACACAACTAGAAGCAGCCGTGGGACGTACCTACGGTGACCTAGATGCCTTGATACAGCCGGCGAGATTAGCTACACCTGAAGATAGAAGAGGAAAGCTAACTGCCCCGGAGTAGAGCCCCAAAGGAATAGGCAGCCCCCACACATATAATGGATGAAATACAAATGCAGGTAGAAAATAGAGTAAGCAAACGCTGGGGCCAAAAGCTATCTAGACAGGACAGGATAGGAAAGAATACTGTCTGCAACCCAGCAAAACCCTAGGAAAAATTCCAACACTTCTGATTCCAAAAATGATGAGACCACACGATCTCGCCCCCCCTTAATCAGATCTCTGGTGTGAACACGCCGCTACCCAGCAGCACTAAACAACATGAACAGAGCAGATGAACAGAAACAAATGAGAACCAGAGACCAGCACAGACCCCTGTAGGGGAACCGGCTGATCTCACACAGCAGGGCAGCAAAAACAATGAAATTCTAACCACAGAAAAAAAAGCAGAAAGAAATTTATCTGAATGTTCGCAGGAGACAGCAGAAAACCAGCTGACTTCCAAACTAGACCAGGAAGAGGAAACTAATCACCGGCGAGGATCATGGGAGGGCAGCTCACTTATATCAGCCCAGTCGGTTTCCCTGATTGCCAATCCTCGCTTCCAGGTGAAAAAGCCTTGTCATTCAATACAGCTTCAATACCATCAGCAACCACAAGAGGGAGCTTCAGCTCAGAAGTCATCTCCAACGTGTTCACAACAGGATCCATCCATGGTTTTTGCAAATTTGAATAATTTGAGATGCCTTTTACGATTCACAAAAAAAACCTTGCCTGGCTCCATTTCCCACACTGCTGAAGCATCAAAGAGTGGGATAATGTTGCTGGCGTGGCCACATGGGCCTCCCCATAATGCCCTGAAGGGATGACATCTAGCTGATTATCACACCTGGTTACCTGGAACATCACAGATCAGCAGTTCCCAGTGGAGCAAAGTGAATTCAGCAGTGTCTTTTCCATCTTCAGAATAACTGGGTAAATCTCTCTCCTAAAGAGTATGAGCTCTAATGAGCTCTAGTGGTCAGCAGTGTCCTCTCTCTCCTGTAGAGTGTAAGCTCTTATGGTGAGTGGGATCTCTTTCTCTCCTTTCCGCCACATGTACAGTCATGACCAAAAGTTTTGAGAATGACACAAATATTAATTTTTACAAAGTCTACTGCTTCACTTTTTCTAATGGCAATTTGCATATACTCCAGAATGTTATAAAGAGTGATCAGCTTAACAGCAATTACTTGCAAAGTCAATATTTGGCTAGAAAATGAACTTTATCCCCCAAAACACATTTCATCATCATTGCAGCCCTGCCTTAAAAGGACCAGCTAACCTCTTTTCAGTGATTGCTCCATTAACACAGGTGTGGGTGTTGATGAGGACATGGCTGGAGATCAATCTGTCATGATTAAGTAAGAATGACACCACTGGACACTTTAAAAGGAGGCTGGTGCTTGGCATCATTGTTTCTCTTCTGTTAACCATGGTTATCTCTAAAGAAACACATGCAGTCATCATTGCAATGCACAAAAATGGCCTAACAGGGAAGAGTATCGCAGCTAGAAAGATTGCACCTCAGTCAACAATCTATCGCATCATCAAGAACTTCAAGGAGAGAGGTTCCATTGTTGCCAAAAAGGCTCCAGGGCGCCCAAGAAAGACCAGCAAGCGCCAGGACCGTCTCTTAAAAGTGTTTCAGCTGCAGGATTGGGCTACCAGCAGTGCAGAGCTTGCTCAGCAATGGCAGCAGGCAGGTGTGAGTGCATCTGCACCCACTGTGAGGCGGAGACTCTTAGAGCAAGGCCTGGTCTCAAGGAGGGCAGCAAAGAAGCCACTTCTCTCCAGAAAAAACATCATGGACAGACTGATATTCTGCAAAAGGTACAGGAAGTGGACTGCTGAGGACTGGGGTAAAGTTATTTTCTCTTATGAATCCCCTTTTCGATTGTTTGGGACATCAGGAAAACGCCTCATTCGGAGAAGACAAGGTGAGCGCTACCACCAGTCTTGTCTCATGCCAACTGTTAAGCATCCTGAAACCATTCATGTGTGGGGTTGCTTCTCAGCCAAGGGAATCGGCTCTCTCACAGTCTTGCCTAAAAACACAGCCATGAATAAAGAATGGTACCAGAATGTCCTCCAAGAGCAATTTCTCCCAACCCTCCAAGAGCAGTTTGGCGATCAACAATGCCTTTTCCAGCATGATGGAGCACCTTGCCATAAAGCAAAGGTGATAACTAAATGGCTCAGGGAACAAAACATAGAGATTTTGGGTCCATGGCCTGGAAACTCCCCAGATCTTAATCCCATTGAGAACTTGTGGTCAATCATCAAGAGATGGGTGGACAAACAAAAACCTAAAAATTCTGACAAAATGAAAGCATTGATTGTGCAAGAATGGACTGCCATCAGCCAGGATTTGGTCCAGAAGTTGATTGAGAGCATGCCAGGGAGAATTGCAGAGGTCCTGAAGAAGAAGGGTCAACACTGCAAATATTGACTTGCTGCATTAACTCATTCTGTCAATATAAGCTTTTGTTACTCATATGTTTGCAATTATATTTCTGTCTGTGATAAAAACATCTGTCAAACACACATAAAAACCAGAGGGCAGCAGATCATGCGAAAATATAATATTTGTGTCATTCTCAAAACTTTTGGCCATGACTGTATTTTCCAAGGAATGGCAAGCTTTCCAGTTTTGAGATTCTCACAAATATATTCACCGCAAATCTAACATGGGGGAAAATTTGTCAAAGTTCACAAATTTGAATTTCAGACAATCTGCTCACCTCTAATCACAACTCTTCTTTCCCAGTTCAGAATTGAAATAAATGAGGACATGCCCCCCATTAGTGAAGACCTTTGTGCAAAACTTTTACAAAACTTTTACCGGAAAAGGGATTATATTCTACTTACTAGAGATGAGCGGATCAGACAAAAATTTAAATTTGCTCGTTCACATGGATTTTCCTGAGAAATTTGATATGTAGAGTAGCTATTCTCGATTTAAGGTGCATTTAATGTCTCCATGCTAGGGTCGAGCGAACGTGCTGGGTGATAATCGGTTATCGCTCGAGTATCACGGTGCTCAGATGTAATAATTGCTTGGTGAGTAAAACTTGAATCCCCACCCTGCATTTTTGGTGCCTGTTACACAGTCAATAAGCATCTGGGGATTGCGCATCACTGTAATGCTATAGCCATCTTTGTTGTGGCATTACTGTGATTGGCTGGCTGTGTGACAGGGGTTATAAAAGGACAGGTGTCGCCCGGATTGGCAGACTGACGCCATTGCACAGCTCTGTGAAACTTCGTTTTGGAGAGAGACAGTGCTTGTCTAGACCTGTGTGCACAGTATAATGAATCAGAGGCCTGTAGTGTTGATACTGGTGCTGAAGCAGAGCCATCATACTAACAACCCTTCTAAGGGCTAATGTTGTTTGTATCACATAAAATTTGCATTTAGCTGAGGGAGACAGAGTCGCAGGAGCAGGGGGAGTGACAGAATCCAGTCTGTTAGACAGGAATTAGGGCTGTGCAGTCCGTTGGCAAATTTATAGGTGTAGCTTTTTTTTGGGGGGGGTGAAAAAATTGAATATATTTTGATCCATTGAGTATTACCTGGGTTGTGTTACTTTTTTGTGTTATGTAACACTCCAAGAAATCATTAAAAAAAATTCTCTTGTTTAAATTTCTGACCCATACACTGTTCTGTGTTCTGGATTTTTTTTTATATATAACAGGCTTAAATTTGTCACCTATACAGTATTCAGTGGTCTGTGGTACACTTCCTTTGATCTATAAAACTGAAAAAAAAGCGTTCAAAAATTTTCAGACCTAAATTTCTTAGCCATACAGTTTCACGTGTTCTGTGGTACATTCCTGTGTTATCTAACACTCAAAAAAAAGCATTAAAAAATTAGCTGGATTACATTTCTCATCTATACACTGTTGAGTTACAAAATTGGCCAGATTACAGTTCTCATCTATACACTATTCCGTGGTCTAGGGAGATTTCCCGTGGTCTATAAAACTGGAAAAAAGAGTTAAAAAAATGTTGCAGTCTTAACTTCTCATTCATATAGTTTTATGTGTTCTGTAGTACATTTCTGTGATATAAACACTCCAAAAAAGTATTTCAAAATTTTGCTGGGATACATTTCTCACCGATACCGTATTACGCGCTTTGTGGTACATTTCTGTGGCATACAACACTCCAAAAAAGTATTTCAAAATTTTGCTGGGTTACATTTCTGACCGATACCGTATTACGTGCTTTGTGGTACATTTCTGTGGCATATAACACTGCAAAAAAAAGTTCAATAATTTTTCTGGATTGAATTTATTTGTCATCCATACACTTTTGCGCTCTTTCTGTTACATTACGGTTTTAATCAACTCCATAAAACCTTTTTGACTGCTGCAGTTGACCAATTTTTTTCTTTTTATTAAAAATAAACTTGGTTTCAAGAGACCCAGCAATTACAAAATGTATAAGGTATGCGGTAAGGGACGGGGAAGTGGAAGCGCTGATGATGGTGCACGCAGATGCCAAGGACATGGGGTAGGTGCAACTACACCTGTTGCTACAGCACACCCATCCATGATACATACAGTAGGTTCCTGTCCCTGTTGTGTCCCACGAATGGGAACAACCTGTAATGTATTTTCTCTGTGTTGAGTTTTTTCCTCCAATCAGCAAAATTCCCTGTTGTTGCTAGGTAGAATTAAACTGTGTGAAGATTGTCCCTATGTCCCTCCCGTAGTTGAGCTCTGCATTAGGTTGCTCCTCCCTGCTTCTTCAGTTTAGTCTACAGCAGCCATTACTCAAGATGCATGAGTACTCTCCTGTACAGATTACTCCTTTTTTTTACCTACTATTCATTGTAACTAATCCAAGATTTTGGAAGAAAACAGCATCGTTTTTCCTGGTCTTTCTACAGTTTCATTGCTGGTGGAGTTAAACTATCTGCGGACGCCTGGTGGTGTGAGTACGAGTTACACAATTATCTAAGAAGCTGATAGAGAGCTTATGATTTACAGTCACCAGGAAGAGGCAGAATAGTAAAAAGGAATAGCTGTGACCAGGAATAGTGTACAGCTATAATCCAAGAAGAGGATTGTTTATAAGGCTAATGTAAAGCCACAACAGCAGCAGCTTACATGGGCTGCAGACATTATCTGTGCTCTGCACCTCAGAAAATTGCACAGCGAAATATATAACCTGTTTCTATGTTTCTAAGAACAGTTCACAGCCTGTAATCCAAAGAGGATCAACTATAAGCTATTGAGAAGCTGCAGTTTTCATAGACTTGTTTCACATTCTCTCTCTGCTCCTCAGCTGTCTATTGTAACTTTGTATTGGTCTCCACAACCAGGAGCAGAACAGCCCCCACCCTTGCACTCCTGCCAAAAGAACTCTTTCACTGCCATACCTGTAGCAGCTAGAAATGGAAACAGAACTTCTCACAGTTTGTAGGGAAAGATCCAAACGATCAATTAATCCTACATGGAAGGTCAAAGAGAACCTAGAATCCACCAAAAGTGAATTGCTACACCACACAACTTCCCTAAGGAAAAGAGTGCTGAACCAAGTAACCGTCTTAACTGTACACAGCTCTCACGAGTTACCACCAGAGGTAGCCCTTGAACAATTGTACTCTGCATACCAGTCTTATAAAGACACTTGTAAAAAATACATCTCTACTCTGCTAAAATTAAATACGCTAGAATCTCTAAAGGAACTTCAGTACTTCCAACAACTCAATGCCGAACGAGACTGCACCGTGCGTGACATTGTGGACAAAACAGAAGCAAAAATTGCACAAATGTCAGAAGCGGCATCGCACAGATCCAGGTCCGCTAGGAGCTCAAAGCACTCGGTCAATTCAAGCTCGTCTAGGTACTCTTCCCTCAGTGAGCAATTCATTAGCGCGCTTGCCGACACGGAATCTACAAAACTGCAAGCCGCTTACACCCGAAAGAAAACAGAGATGGAAGCTGAATCTGCACGCAAGAAAACAGATGGAAGCTGAATCTGCACGCAAGAAAGCAGAGATGGAAGCAGAATCTGCATGCGAGAGGGTGGAAATAGAAGCCCTGCAGAAGGAAAGTGAACATGCAGCAGCCATGGCAAAGCTAAACGTCTTCCAGCAAGCCCTAGGTGGGAGCCAAGGAGGCAGCCTCAATTTGTGCAAATTCAACACGGAAGACTCACTTAAGTGCACAAGAGACTACGTGCTGAGCCAAGCCAGCGAACCTCTGGCCGCCAACAACATTCCCGTCAGTACCAACCCCTCGCCAAAACATCAGGATTTCAATCCACCTGCAGCTCCCAGCTTTCAAGGTCAGTTCAATGCGCCACAAACATTCAAACCCAAACGTCCTTCATGCTTCAATACACAGCCAGATCCTACACCCCAGCAAAGCCATACAGCTCCAGTCACATCTATGGCAGAAACTATTCTCAGTAAACTGGTTACTGCATTAAATGCTTATGCTGCACCATACTATCCTAAGTCAAGATGCTACAGACCATATGTACAGCACTACTCAGCTAGCAATTGTCTTTCCAAAGTCAGAGAAAGCCGACATGTCCAACTTTGCAAGGTACATGGTTCGCCGTGAACTTACTAAGACCGGTCTCACAAGGGTCGATGATCAACCAGAGAACTATAGAGGTTGGAAATGTGCCTTTAAAGCAGCAATTAGTGACTTTGGCATCACTGCTGCTGAAGAGCTGGATCTGCTAATCAGGTGGCTCGGACCTCAATCCACAGAGCGGGTCAAGAGGCTCAGATCCGTCCACATTAGTAATCCAGCAGCTGGTCTCATGGCTGCATGGGAAAGACTAGAACGTAGCTTTGGCAGTCCAGAAGCAATAGAAGATGCGTTGTTCAAACGATTACAAGACTTTCCTAAAATATCCTGCAAGGATGCCTCAAAATTCCTAGAACTTAGCGACCAGTTGTCCGAGCTTTAACTGGCCAATACAGACTCACATCTACCTGGCCTCAGCTACCTGGACACCGCTCGTGGGGTGAAACCCATAGTCACCAAGTTAACCTACAATATACAAGAAAGGTGGACCATATGAGGGTCAAACTACAAGAGACAATATCAAGTCTCTTTTCCTCCATTCTCCTATTTCTGTGACTTCATCAAGGAGATTGCAGAGTGCAAAACCGACCCCAGCTTCTGCTATGAAGAACCCAGCGGCTCTGCATCATCTCCTAAGTATGAGAGTTCGTGCTCTCACAACAGTAATCACAGCGGTCCGGTGTCTACAAAAAAGACAGAAGTTCTGCCTACACCGACATCAGCGCCAGACGAAGGCAATGAAGCAGAGAAGGTGGAAAATCCGAACCGCCAGTTTCCAATTCACAAACTGCCACGTCCCCTGAAGAAGTGAATCGGCTTCAGAAAGAAACCCCTTCAAGAATGAAAGGAGCTTTTGAAGAAGTTTGGAGTATGCTTCAGGTGCTGCGCCTCCACCAAACATCTTGCTAAGGACTGTGTCATCCCCATAAAGTGTCTAGAGAGCAACAGCGAAGACCACTTACAAGCGCTCCATCCATCACAGCCTGACTCTGCGTCTTCACCTTCTCCCACCACAAGCCATGGCGGGGAGAGTACAGACCAAGCGACAAGCCATGTTGTATCTTCCTCATGTACCGAAGTCTGTGGAGAAGGTCTTCGAGTCAAGTCCTGCGCGAAGATTTGCCTGGCATGGGTGTATCCCAAGGGCCATCCAGAGAAGGCAGTCAAGGTGTATGTTAGCATGGACGACCAGAGCAACAAATCATTAGCCAGGTCATAACTCTTCGACTTGTTTGACTTAAAAGGAGACGTCTAGCCCTACACCTTGGGCACCTGCAGCGGCATTTTAAAAACCTCTGGAAGAAGGGCCGGTAGCCTCATAATAACTTCTCTTGAGAAGGACGCCATGGAGATACCACTACCCACTCTTGTAGAGTGTAACCGAATACCATTCAACAGGGAAGAAATCCCAACACCAGAAGTCGCTCTTCAGCATCCCCATCTCAGAATGATAGCCAAAGAGATGCCACCTCTGGACAAGGCAGACATCCTAATTCTCCTTGGCAGAGACATTATACGACTGCACAAGATGCATTAACAAATCCACGGACTACTCAATGAACCGTAGGCCCAGCACCTCAAGCTAGGCTGGGTCATCTTCAGCAATGTCTGTAGTGACCAGACAAAGAATTCGAGCAACATCTCCTCTTACAAAACCATTATCACGTCAGATGACCAAGACTTGTCCCCCCTGTCATACCCATGTCACTACTGGATGAAGGAGAATTCAAGTCCGCATTATCCTCGAGACTACAACCTCGAGATAACAGCATTCGATCCTTCAACCAAGGACAACTCACCACCTACAGAGGAAGACAAGGTGATTATCAGGGTCACAAGCTTCAAACCCACCGAAGACAACTATAACAGCTGGATAGCTCCCTCACCTTCTCTTCCAGCAAAGATAAAGTTGCCAAGGGATCCGCAGCCAGTAACTGCTAAGTTCCCAACCTTTGATGCCTATTGTAATGTATGTGGTACAGTTCATATAGCGTCTTGTGCTTGGGTGCGATGAAAATACTTGAGACACAGGTTGATAAAGAAAGTCTTGTATTGCTTCATACAAATTGGCAAAAATAAACACACAGGTTGCAAACACAGAAGCAGGAGACACAGCAGGCCAGAGTAATCTAAGCTCAGCAATAACTCTCCACAACAGATTCAGATCTTCTCTGTTACTGCAAGTCCATGCAAACGTGAGGCTCTCAAGAGCAGAGTTCAGAGTCCACAAGTGCTTCAGAGTTCCTCAGTAGGAATGGCTGGAGTACAAGGTCCAAGGCTTCAGGAGTCAGAACACAGGTTCACTGCAGGCTAGATTCTGAAGCACTGATTGCTCAGCTGTGGCTGTTTAAGAAGCAAACGGAGAGAATCAGGGCGGGAACATGCAAGCTGGAAAACTCCATTTTGACTGAGGGCAAGATAGCTGCAGCAAAACAGAAAGCAAAATGGCCGACGAACAAACTGAGTTTCAGAAACAGATACACAGAACCTTACATTACTCCCCCCTTAGGGACAACCTCCGGATGACCTCAGACCAGGCTTGTGTGGGTACCTCTGATGAAACTGACGGAGCAAGCGAGGAGCATTAACGTTATTGACTGGCTCCCATGAGTTGTCCTCCACTGGGTAGCCCTGCCATTTAATCAGATATTGTAACTGATTTCTATACAACCTGGAATCTAAAATCCTTTCCACCACAAATTCTTCCTGACCATCGACTAGCACTGGGTCAGGGCAAGGAGAAGAACGTCCAGGAAACGTATTGGGTGTCGCAGCCTTTAGTAGGGATACATGAAAGACAGGGTGGATTCTCATAGTTCTGGGCAATTGAAGACGACAAGCAACGGCACTTATAATCTTACTGATTTTATAGGGTCCAATGTACTTATGTCCCAACTTAGACGATGGAATCCTTAACTTAAGATTTCTGGTTGACAGCCAGACCAGGTCTCCTACCTTAAAAGCTGGTGCAGGTTTACGAAATTTATCTGCTGCCTTCTTGTACCTTTCCTGAGCCGATTCCAGATTCTCCTTTAGAAGATCCATATTCTTCTGTAAAGTCGTGACTCTTTCAGCCACTGCTGGCAAAGGCGTCTCTATGGGAAATCGTGGTAGAATGTTAGGATGATAACCTAGATTAGAGTAAAAAGGAGACTGTTTAGTGGAGGCACTCTGAGAGTTGTTGTAAGAGAACTCAGCCAATGGAAGTAGATCCACCCAATCATCCTGTAGGTGGCAGATAAAGCAGCGGAGATACTGCTCCAGGGTTTGATTGGTTCGTTCGGTTTGTCCATTAGTCTGGGGATGAAAAGCAGAAGAAAGGTTTACTTTAATGTCCAATGCTGCACAGAAATTTTGCCAAAACCTAGAAGTGAATTGCACCCCTCGATCCGAAATAACCTCATCCGGTACTCCATGTAAACGAAACACATCTTTAATCATCAAATCTGATGTCTGTTTTGCAGTGGGTAAGCCGACACAAGGGATAAAATGAGCTGCCTTTGTTAAACGGTCAACCACCACTAGAATAGTGTTCTTCCCTTGAGAGGTTGGTAATTCCACAATGAAGTCCATAGAAATGGATCCCCACGGGCGGGACGGGGTGGGAAGAGGCTGTAACAGACCAGTTGGTGAAGAGCGAGGTGTTTTGCATCTTGCACAAACCTCACACGAAGTGACATAGTCCAAAACATCCTTCCTACAAGTGGGCCACCAAAAGAAACGAGAAAGAAATTCCTGTGTCTTTAGAATTCCTCTATGCCCGGCTATTTTGGAATCGTGAATGAGTTGCAATACTCTCAATCTGACTGTTTCAGGTATATACAGACGTTGTCCCAGAATCCACACACCATTCTTAAAGACAAGACTTACGTCCCTTGGGGGTTGAGCCAAAAAAGAATCCGCATGGTATGCTTCCTTGATGTCTTTAATTAGGTCTTGATGATGAATCACTCCTAGGAATCTAGAGTCAGGAAGAATAGTCTTAGGAGGAGTAATTGGACGTGTCTCTGCTGAGTAAATCCTAGAGAGTGCATCAGCCTTTCCATTGCGCGATCCTGGTCTATAAGAAATAATAAAATTAAATTGGTTTAAGAAAAGATTCCAGCGAGCCTGGCGAGGAGTCAGGCACTTAGCCGACCTGATAAACTCAAGATTACGATGGTCTGTCAGAACGACTATTTGCTGTGCAGCTCCTTGAAGAAGGTGTCTCCATTCTTTGAAGGCGGCAATAATGGCCAACAACTCTCTATTGCCCACATCGTAGTTCTTCTCAGCCGAAGACAACTGCTGGGAAAAGAAGGCACAGGGATGCAAGACATTCTTCTCACCTGTTCTCTGAGAGAGTATAGCTCCCACGGCACAGTCTGAAGCATCCACCTCTATTATGAAGGCAAGCTCTGGGTTGGGATGTACTAGGATAGGTGCAGTGGTAAATTTATCTTTTAGACGGGAAAATGCTTCCTGGGCTTGGGGAGTCCAGGAGAACTTAGACTCTTTCCGGGTAAGTTGGGTGATAGGTGACACTACCTCAGAGAAATTTCTAATGAAACGTCTATAGAAGTTTGCAAACCCGATGAAGCGCTGTACCTCCTTCACATTTCTAGGACTTGGCCAATCATTGATGGCTTGGGTTTTACTTCCATCCATACTAATTCCTTGTGTAGACAGTACATACCCCAGAAATTGAATTTCGGTCTTATGGAATTCACACTTTTCAAGCTTGATGTAAAGATGATTTTGTCTTAGACGTTCCAAGACCATTCTCACATGTCCATGATGTTCCTCTGTGGAGTTAGAAAAAATTAGAATATCATCCAAATAAATTACCACGAATGTATCTAGGAGATCCCTGAAGATGTCATTCACCAAGTGTTGGAAAGTGGCTGGGGCGGTACTCAGACCAAAAGGCATAACCAGATATTCAAAGTGTCCATAGCGTGACCTGAATGCAGTCTTCCATTCATCCCCAGGTCTAATACGGACTAAGTTATAGGCCCCACGAAGATCTAGTTTAGAAAAAATTTTGGCATGTCGCACTCTCTCCAATAACTCAGGGATTAAAGGCAATGGATAACGGTTTCTAATAGTAACCTTATTGAGTTCCCTATAGTCTACGCATGGTCTCAGGGATCCATCTTTCTTCTTTACAAAGACTATGGGTGCCCCTGCAGGAGATGAAGAGGGGCGTATGAAGCCCTTGGCTAGATTTTCGTCTATGTACTCTTTTAAAGCCTTCAGCTCGGGCCCCGCCAGGGGTAGATCTTACCAAAAGGTATCTCTGCTCCAGGCAATAATTCAATTGGACAATCATATGGACGGTGAGGAGGAAGCTGGTCAGCGTTCTTCTTGTCACATAAATCCACATAGTCCTGGTATACAGCTGGTAGTTCAGGGACTGACATGGTTCCTTTAGGAACAGAGCAAGCTGAAATTTTTGGACTCATCTGTTTCTCTGGAAAGTGTAATTCCTTGGTCTCCCAGTTAATGGTAGGATTCTGAGCCTGCAGCCATGGTAGCCCTAGAATAATGGGAAAGTGAGGAGAAGAGATAAGCATAAAGGACAGTTTCTCTTGATGATCTTTACCCATAAGAACCTTTAAAGGCTCTGTTTCCTGATCCACTGGTCCAGAGGTCAGCAGGGAGCCATCCACAGTTTCCATCTGTACTGGAGTAGCCTTCTTCACTGAACGTATTCCCTGTTTTAGAGCAAAGGAGACATCCATAAAATTTCCACTTGCCCCTGAGTCGATCATAGCAGAGCTAGACACCCAGACTGAGTCAACCCAGAGTTTGATGGAAAGAAAACAGTGAGAATTGTTTTTCTTACAACTCAGCTGGGAAACCGCTGAGGAAACTTGAAAGATGGCAGCATTTACACAGTCAACGTCCTCAGAGGTAACGGAGTTTAAGTCCGAGAAATCAAGATCTGTTGCTGCAGCTCTCTCTGGAGCCTGAGGCTCGGACCTGACAGATCCCCTCTCGCAACACTCACAATGAATGAGTGCTGCAGTAGTCTTGCGAGAACGGCTGGGACAGTTAATAATAAAGTGCCCTGACTTACCACAATAAAAACATAGATTCTCCTTAAAACGATGTTCCTTGCGTGCATCACTAACCCGTCGTAGTAAAGAGTCTACCTGCATGGGTTCAGGTTCAGGTTCCCGTGTAATCCTATTCAAAGGTTCCTTAGCTGGAGAGGAAGGTAGGAAAAGGTTAGTACGATTGCTTTCGAACCATCTCTCTTGCCTGCGTTCAGTTAAACGAGTATCAATACGGATGCAGTAGTTAATAAAGTCACCTAACGCAGTGGGAGGGTCGGCACGAGCAAGTTCATCCTTAATCAGTGGGGATAACCCCTTTCGAAAAATAGATTTTTTGGCGGAATTGTCCCAGGTGGTATCAAGGGCCCATCTCCTGAAATCCAAGGCATATTCAGCTACCGAGTGCTTACCTTGGCGCAAAGCTAACATGGCTGCTTCAGCTGTTGCACCTCGATTGGGGTCATCAAACACCTGCCCCATGGCTGAAATAAAATCATCAAGGTGATTCAAACAATCATCCTCAGTCTCAATCAGAGGGTTTGCCCATATCAAAGCCTTGTTGGTAAGCAACATAATTATAGTAAGCACCTTAGATCGTTCAGTAGGAAATTGTGAAGCATGTGCAGAAAAAAAAAGATTGCATTGATTAACAAATCCCCTGAATTTTTCACGTTCACCACCAAAACGAAAAGGGGGCAACTTGGGAATCCCAGAACTCGGGGCCACGGCAGGAGCCTGGACTCGCCCCTCCAGAACCTCAATCCTGGCTCGCAAATCCTGGGTAGTCTGTCCAACCACTTGCAAATTGTGATTATTTAGGTCCTGAAGATTTGTAAAACGGTCTTTATATTCTGCAAATCTGCAAGGATATTATCAGTCACTCCGCAAAGCTCCTTTATGCGGGCCTCCATTTTCCAGATCTTTTAAGACAGGATACTGGAAGAAGAGGAGAGAAAAAAAAACAATAGTGTTCACCTGTGGCAACACTGAAGAAAGAAAAAACTTTAAGGGAACTGCTCACCTGGAATGGTTGTGAGAAGTCACAACCACTATCATCACAGAAAGCTTTCAACCAGACATCTGATATCCAGAGTTTCAGCAGACAAAAAGAGAGAGAAAAAAAAAAAAAACAATAGTGTTTACCTGTGATAACACTGCAGAAAAAAAAAACTTAAGGGAATTGCTCACCTGGAATGGTTGTGAGAAGTCACAACCACTGTCATCACAGAAAGTACAACCGGACATCCGATATCCACAGTACAGCAGACAAGCCTTTCCAGACCCAGCAGACACTAACGTTTGGCTTCAGAATCTTGTAATGTATGTGGTACAGTTCATATAGCGTCTTGTGCTTGGGTGCGATGAAAATACTTGAGACACAGGTTGATAAAGAAAGTCTTGTATTGCTTCATACAAATTGGCAAAAATAAACACACAGGTTGCAAACACAGAAGCAGGAGACACAGCAGGCCAGAGTAATCTAAGCTCAGCAATAACTCTCCACAACAGATTCAGATCTTCTCTGTTACCGCAAGTCCATGCAAACGTGAGGCTCTCAAGAGCAGAGTTCAGAGTCCACAAGTGCTTCAGAGTTCCTCAGTAGGAATGGCTGGAGTACAAGGTCCAAGGCTTCAGGAGTCAGAACACAGGTTCACTGCAGGCTAGATCTGAAGCACTGATTGCTCAGCTGTGGCTGTTTAAGAAGCAAACGGAGAGAATCAGGGCGGGAACATGCAAGCTGGAAAACTCCATTTTGACTGAGGGCAAGATAGCTGCAGCAAAACAGAAAGCAAAATGGCCGACGAACAAACTGAGTTTCAGAAACAGATACACAGAACCTTACACCTATCTCCATCACAAGCCTGGTCAAGCCGAAGCCGTGCTAGACTTCAGTGCTCAGAGTGAGAGTCTCTCTCTCAACAGCTTACCTCTTACCGATGGTGCTAGCGTTCTTCTAACGCAACGCAGCCTCAACACACTGCCGGATGTCGAACAAGACATGTTCACTTCCCAAGCATCACCCTGTGATGAACTTGCTATCGAACGAGGAGCCTCGCCTGTTGAAAACAGCATCCACGGTACTCTTGGGTTCAAAACACCAATCGCAGTTCAAGGCAGGGTACCACTGAGACAGCTCGCTGCTCCGGGCATCAACAGGAACACTACGTTACCATGTCAGAGACAGCAAAGGTGGAAGACGGGGAAGAAGTCCCTAAAGGCCTTACTGCAACTCAGAGTCCAGCACCGTAGTTCTTTAAAGATTCTTTCGTCCGTCATCAAGAGACAAGTCTACATTTCTTATGATGCATCTTCTAAGACTACAGCTGCAGGAACCTCACCAAGTGCTTCAGTTTGCTGGCTCCTTCGAGCAGGAAGGAGTCACATGAACGTAATTATGTCGCTGGACTCTGCCACAGCGGGGAGTATAACTTCACATGCTACTGCCGTGCTAGGACATAGGACTATCAGTGTCCAACTGAACTTGTTGGGTTGGTGGAAGAGTTGCATGTTGCGGCTTCCCCAATCCGAAGATAGGTCTTCCTATTGGACATATTTTTCTATTTTTTTCATTTTTTATTCAAGGACTACATTTACTGCAAGTATGTACTTGATTTCTGCATTATGCTGCATTGTTTTCATCTTTCCTCTCATTGCAGGTTTCATGACGTCAAGGGACAGAGTCGACTCCTTACGTCACATAAGGACTAATGAAATCTGACGATTTCAGACAGGGAGTGTTGTGTCCCACGAATGGGAACAACCTGTAATGTATTTTCTCTGTGTTGAGTTTTTTCCTCCAATCAGCAAAATTCCCTGTTGTTGTTAGGTAGAATTAGACTGTGTGAAGATTGTCTCTATGTCCCTCCCGTAGTTGAGCTCTGTATTAGGTTGCTCCTCCCTTCTTCTTCAGTTTAGCCTACAGCAGCCATTACTCAAGACGCATGTGTACTCTCCTGTACAGATTACTCCATTTTACCTACTGTTCATTGTAACTAATACAAGATTTTGGAAGAAGCATCGTTTTTCCTGGTCTTTCTACAGTTTCATTGCCGGTGGAGTTAAACTATCTGCGGATGCCTGGTGGTGTGAGTACGAGTTACGCAATTATCTAAGAAGCTGATAGTTAGAACGCTTGGGATTTACAGTCATCAGGAAAAGGCAGAATAGTCCCACTTTGCAGGGAGGCACTGTATACCACTTCTGAAGCCAGAACAGTGTGAACAGGTGGTTGGTTGGATAGCAGATAATGCTTCCAGCAGGCTTGGCAGCACTGCCTAGTCTTCTACACTGTCCAGTCTCACCAACCTACAGTCTGAATCACTTAATACTCACCTTGATCCTCCTATCCCCCACCATGTTGAGTCCCAGGAGACTAGTGATCCCACAGTAGGACATTCTGAGGAACTTTTTACAACATTTCTTGACTGTGACCTCTCAACCTGCATGCTCCAAAAGGTACTGAACATGCTGTTTAGTCATGCCAAAAACATACAGCAGCCACGGCCACAAGAAGATAATGGTGGGAACAGCAAATAAGGAGTAAGGTGATGATGAGACACAGATGAAGCTAAGTCTTGTTGCTGTTAAGTCACAAAGTCAGGAGGACCAAGGTGAGGAAGTGAAACATGAGTTGGTGGATTATGAACTCACCGACCCAACCTGGGAAGCTGGCATGCAGAGCGAGGCCAGCAGGACTGAGGGGAGAAATTGCCAGCACTTAGACAGGAAGAGGCAGTGGCATGACCAGAGGGAGAGTTCTGAGACAAACTAAATGACCATTTGCCACCTGTGCCATGCCAAGGTCAGCAGTGGCCTGACCACTAAGAACTTAACCACCACCAGCATGATCAGGCACATGTCATCTAAGCACCCGACTCGGGCTGAACGCCTGGGTCCACAATTGGTGCCATCGGGTAACACCACTGCCTCTTCCCCTATGCTAGGTTCTTAACAATCCCCTGTCAAAAACACTGGCACAGATGCCTCCTGCCCTGCACCTATCCTTTCACATTTTGACTTATCATCATCATGCAATTGCAAATCCTTGTACAAGCACAGCATTTAGCTATCCCTACCCCAAGCCTTGGAATGAAAGAGAAAGTTTGTAGCCAACCACCCACAGGCCCAAAGGCTACACGGGCACATTTCCAGGCTACTTGCCATGGAAATGTTGCCGTTTCGGCTTGTTGACATGGTGGATTTCCACCAACTCATGGTGACAACCGTCCCTCAGTACTTGGTCCACAGATGTGACTTTTTCTCCCAGTGTGGCATCCTCAACTTGTACCACCATGTGTCTAGGAACATCACCTGTGCCCTTACCAATGCACTTACTGGGATTGTCCACTTAACAACCGACGCTTGTGACCAGAGATGCTACTTTTCCTTGATGTCACACTGGGTTATATTTTTACACTTTTTAACAACTTTTTACATTGTCCCAGGATGGGACATCACTTTATAGTAAAAGGGTATGCCACACTAAGTGAGATCGCTAACGAGATCGCTACTGCGTCACCATTTATGATGCAGTAGCGATCTCGTTAGCGACTTAGCTGTGTGTGACATGTAGCAGTGATGTGGCCCCTGCTGAGATGTCGTTGATCGCTTATGAACGTTCTGAGCTTTTTTGATCATTGGTGTCCCGCTGGTGAGCCTGAATCGCTGAGTGTGACACCCTTTATGAACGATTTCACCAGCATCACAAATGGGACTAGGTTTTCCCAATAACCGCAGAGGTCGTTATACAGATCGCTGATGAGTTGTGTTTGGAATCTAACTAGCGATCGCACTAGCAATCTCGCCAGGTCGTGTCGTTGTCGTGATCGCTAGTTCGATCGCTAAGTGTGACAGTGCCTTAACTCTGCAATGCTTCTGCACAGCAGGGCATCAGAACAGCATTTGACAGGCAGGGAGGAGGCGTGTCAGCTCCTGCTCTTAACACACATTCGCAAGCCACCTCTTCGATGTCGCTGTCGCGATTGACAGCGGCATCAGAGGGGTTAAAGGTCTGCGATTGGTGCTAGCACTGATCGTGGGCGTTGCTGCATGGTGTCTCACATAGAGCTGACACCCGCAACAAATTGCAGTGGCACTCAGCATGAGCCCGTGCGATCGCGGCGTTGTACCTATATGGAGGTTTGCAGGAATGGAGCTCCCACAGTGTACACCACATGTCAGGAAGGGGTTAAAGATGGTCAAGCAATACCTGTCTGACCAGACCAGTGTATTCCCTACTTCCTCTGCGACTGTGAACTATTTAGTTTCAAAGTTGGACACCTGGCATGAGCTGTCCCTCTATGCCAGTGTTTCTCAACTCCAGTCCTCAGGACCCACCAACACGTCATGTTTCAGGATTTCCTTAGTATTGCAAAGGTGATGGAATTAATGCTTGAGCAGGTGATAAAATTATCACCTGTGCAATACTAAGGAAATCCTGAAAACATGACCTGTTGGTGGGTCCTGAGGACTGGAGTTGAGAAACACTGCTCTATGCCTTGGTGGTGTGCTGCCTTGCTGCTAGTGTCTTGTCTGAGCGGGTTTTTATTGCTACCTGGGTGGTCATAACAGACAGGCACTTTCGCCTGTCAACTGAGAATGCTGACAGGCTCACTTATAAAAATTAACAAAGCCTGAATTAGGCCACACTTTTTCCCCACCACCAGATGACTGCAGCACATAAAGTGTTTTTAATATTCAATATTTGAATGAGGCCTGCCATTTGATGCCTTTCAGGGGTCTATAATTTTTGCCTGGCTTTGCACTTTCTGCAACGTGTTTATGACTGTATAAGTACATCAACTACACTTTCAAAATATTTACATTCTAATTTTTTTATGGATTCAATGACTCATACATATAGTTTAAAACGGTTAATGTGGCATATAAAACTCACAAAAGCATTGAAAAATATTTTTAAAATATTGAAAAATATTTCAGGATTAGGTTATTTTTCTAAACTTTAAAATTATGGCTTGGTTACATTTCCTACACATACACTAATCTGGTGTCCAGGTTACATTTCTTAGTTACATAACGCTCCAAAAAGCATTTACCGTATATACTCATGTATAAGCCGACCCGTGTATAAGCCGACCCCCCTAATTTTGCCACAAAAAACTGGAAAACTTATTGACTCGCGTATAAGCCTAGGTGAAAAATGATTATGCCCCCATATGATGCTCCACAGATTATGCCCCCATATGCTGCACAGATTATGCCCAATATGCTCCACAGATTATGCCTCCATATGCTCCAGATTATGCCCAATATGCTTCAGAGATTATGCCCCCATATGCTCCAGATATGCCCCCATATATTCAACAGATTATGCCCCCGTATGATCCACAGATTATGCCCCCATATGCTCCAGATTATGCCCCATATGTTCCACAGATTATGCCCCCATATGCTCCAGATTATACCCCATATGTTCCACAGATTATGCCCCAATATGCTCCAGATTATGCCCCATATGTTCCACAGATTATGCCCCCATATGCTCATAAATGCCCCCATATGTTCCACAGATTATGCCCCCATATGCTCCAGATTATGCCCCCATATGTTCACAGCTTATGCCCCCATATGCTCCAGATTATGCCCCATATGTTCCACAGTTTTTGCCCCCATATGCTCCATATTATGCCCCCATATGCTCCAGATTATGCCCCCATATGCTCCAGATTATGCCCCCATATGTTCCACAGCTTATGCCCCCATATGCTCCAGATTATGCCCTCATATGTTCCACAGCTTATGCCCCCATATGCTCCAGATTATGCCCATATGTTCCACAGTTTATGCCCCATATGCTCCATATTATACCCCCATATGCTCCAGATTATGCCCCCATATGCTGCACAATTATGCCCCATAATATAGGCCTCATATGCTGCTGCTGCAAAATAAAAAATAAAAAAATGACATACTCACCCCTCGTTGCTGGGGGCCAAGTGCCGTTGTCCTGAGAAGGCAGTGACAGCGGCGCGCTATGGGAGACAGGTGCCGGTGTCACCGCTCGCTCAGGACCCCGGCACCTGAGATATTTACCTGTCCTCTCTGCACCGCTGCGCTGCTCCCTCGGTCTGACTCCTCTGGCTGTGAATGATCTGGCAGGGGGGCGGGGCGCGCACTAACGACGTCATCGCGCCCTCTGCCTGAACATTCACAGCCAGAGGAGTCA
The DNA here is from genome assembly GCA_033576555.1 of Oophaga sylvatica. Taxonomy (NCBI): domain Eukaryota; kingdom Metazoa; phylum Chordata; class Amphibia; order Anura; family Dendrobatidae; genus Oophaga; species Oophaga sylvatica. The sequence continues at coordinate 5 of JARQOD010009152.1, read as the reverse complement.
GACCG
>JARQOD010009151.1:0-32595 GCA_033576555.1 Oophaga sylvatica | reverse complement strand
ACAGTCTGCAGAGGGCAACGCGACTCCGACAGTCTGCAGAGGGCAGCGCGACCGACAGTCTGCAGAGGGCAGCGCGACTCCGACAGCTGCAGAGGGCAGCGCGACCCCGACAGTCTGCAGAGGGCAGCGCGACTCCGACAGTCTGCAGAGGGCAGCGGAAGCCCGACAGTCTGCAGAGGGCAGCGCTACTCCGACAGTCTGCAGAGGGCAGCGGAAGCCCGACAGTCTGCAGAGGGCAGCGCGACTCCGGCAGTCTGCAGAGGGCAGCGGAAGCCCGACAGTCTGCAGAGGGCAGCGCGACTCCGGCAGTCTGCAGAGGGCAGCGCGACTCCGACAGTCTGCAGAGGGCAGCGCGACTCCGACAGTCTGCAGAGGGCAGCGCGACTCCGACAGTCTGCAGAGGGCAGCGCGACTCCGACAGTCTGCAGAGGGCAGCGGACTCCGACAGTCTGCAGAGGGCAGCGCGACTCCGACAGTCTGCAGAGGGCAGCGCGACTCCGACAGTCTGCAGAGGGCAGCGCGACTCCGACAGTCTGCAGAGGGCAACGCGACTCCGACAGTCTGCAGAGGGCAGCGCGACTCCGACAGTCTGCAGAGGGCAGCGCGACCCGACAGACTGCAGAGGGCAGCGCGACCCCGACAGTCTGCAGAGGGCAGCGCGACTCCGACAGTCTGCAGAGGGCAGCGGAAGCCCGACAGTCTGCAGAGGGCAGCGCGACTCCGACAGTCTGCAGGGGGCAGCGCGACTCCGGCAGTCTGCAGAGGGCAGCGCGACTCCGGCAGTCTGCAGAGGGCAGCGCGACTCCGGCAGTCTGCAGAGGGCAGCGGAAGCCCGACAGTCTGCAGAGGGCAGCGCGACTCCGGCAGTCTGCAGTGGGCAGCGTGACTCCGACAGTCTGCAGAGGGCAGCGCGACCCCGACAGTCTGCAGAGGGCAGCGCGACCCCGACAGTCTGCAGAGGGCAGCGCGACCCCAACAGTCTGCAGAGGGCAGCGCGACTCCGACAGTCTGCAGTGGGCAGCGGAAGCCCGACAGTCTGCAGAGGGCAGCGTGACTCCGACAGTCTGCAGAGGGCAGCGGAAGCCCGACAGTCTGCAGAGGGCAGCGCGACTCCGGCAGTCTACAGAGGGCAGCGCGACCACGACAGTCTGCAGAGGGCAGCGCGACCCGGACGGTCTGGGGGGACTTGAAAAAAGTGTAAAAGCCCCCCCACAACGTCACCTCACCCCCAGTGTCCCCTTCCCCGTTCCTCCAGCGACCCTGTGTGAGGGGCGTTATTCCGCAGAGTACTCCGCCATCCTCTGTACTTCCGGTCATGCGCAGTGCGCCTGAAGCGACCTCCCGGGGACAGAGGCGCACTGACACTGCCAGAATGAGCGGCGATGAGGCTGGCCCCTGCACATTATGTTATCACGCCCACAGGGACGACATGGAAAGACGCCGAGTAGTCACTGACGCCCCATCGACTAGTCGGCCCTCATTAGCGGCAGGGTTATTAATGCTTCATGGAAACATCTACACCTGAACATGGTGCACAGCGGGCGCTGCTGGTCGGAGGCGGATTGTCACCAGTGGGTCACGTCCTGGGAGATCTGGGGGTAGAAGATCACTGCGTATTGTGAATCGCAGATCTTCCGGTGTATTTGAATCCCATATTAAATGAATTTGGTTTGCTTTGGTGCTGAAGAGGTTAACGACTCTTTCTATGCTGGTCAGAAACCTGCAGCCCCATTTCAGCTGTTTCTGATCTGGTCATTAACTCTTGGTATAAAACCTGGCCAGACCCTCTCTGTCCTGCAGGTGAAAGCCTTAAAGCGAGGTACTTTTAAGTTGGGAGTTGTGGTGTTCTGTATTTGCTGTTGCACGTGTGTGTTGATCTTTTGGTCCCTGTCCCCATTCAGTTTATTCCTCCCAGTCCCTATCCTCCTCCCTATTGTAGGTTAGTGGTTTTGTATGATAAAGGTTTTCTGTTATCCCTGTTTCGTCTTTGTGTCTTTTTACCTTTCATTTCTGTCCCAGGCCTCATGAGGTGACTGTGGGGACAGATTAGGGTTTTTACAGGAGTATAGTAAGGTCGGAGACTCGGGCCTCTCTACCATAAAGAGTACCACGGGACAGGGATAGTTAGGGTCCCAGCTCCAGAAACAGTTTGCAGCCTCCCTCCACTACCTAAGACCGTCACAGCGTGACACTGACCGGTTAGGACAGTCCTGACTGTGGTACACCATGACGCCGAGTAGACACAGGTTGTATGTGCATTTTGATTCTGTCTTGGGTTGTGTTTAGCGGTCAGTGTCAACATGCGCCCACACGCTGCTGCACACCAGATTACACTCCAATTCATTTTTTTTCTGTTTTGTTTCCATACAATGAAGCTTTTATCACCAGAAAATTATCACTGCCCGGACTACAGCTCTGTACGTCCCAGTATGACCAGCCCCGCCCTGTGATAAGCAGCACACAGACAGCTGTGCTGGGGGCGGGGCCAACTGTGCTGGGGCGGGGCCAACTGTGTTGGAGTTTCTGAGCTTTGCTACATATAAAAGCTCTGATTGTGTCCCAGCTGCGGCCCCCGTAACCTCAGTGACATCACTGGACTCGGGGTCCATGCCCTACGTTGCGTTGCTGACAGATTCCCGGTAAAAATAAGATTACAGATTAGACATGTCATTAATAGAGATCAAAACCTGAAGGGGTCACAGGTTCAAACAGATGAAAACGGGTTCAAGTAAAATCCACCAAAGCCAAATCATGTCTGACCCTCCGCTCACCTCCAGAGCTGTGATCATTATTCTGCTCATCATAGGACATGATGTAACAGCAGAATAGTGAGTGCAGCTCTGGAGGTGACTGGAGGATAAGACACGATGTAACCGCAGAATAGTGAGTACAGCTCCGGAGGTGACTGGAGGATAAGACACGATGTAACAGCAGAATAGTGACTGCAGCTCTGGAGGTGACTGGAGGATAAAACACAATGTAACAGCAGAATAGTGAGTGCAGCTCTGGAGGTGACTGGAAGATAAAACACAATGCAACAGCAGAATAGTGACTGCAGCTCTGGAGGTGACTGGAGGATAAGACATGATGTAACAGCAGAATAGTGAGTGCAGCTCTGGAGGTGACTGGAGGATAAAACACAATGTAATAGCAGAATAGTGACTGCAGCTCCGGAGGTGACTGGAGGATAAGAGATGATGTAACAGCAGAATAGTGACTGCAGCTCTGGAGGTGACTGGAAGATAAGACACGATGTAACAGCAGAATAGTGAGTGCAGCTCTGGAGGTGACTGGAAGATAAAACACAATGTAACAGCAGAATAGTGAGTGCAGCTCTGGAGGTGACTGGAGGATAAAACACAATGTAACAGCAGAATAGTGAGTGCAGCTCTGGAGGAGACTGGAAGATAAAACACAATGTAACAGCAGAATAGTGACTGCAGCTCTGAGGTGACTGGAGGATAAAACACAATGTAACAGCAGAATAGTGACTGCAGCTCTGGAGGTGACTGGAAGATAAAACACAATGTAACAGCAGAATAGTGACTGCAGCTCTGGAGGTGACTGGAGGATAAGACACGATGTAACAGCAGAATAGTGATTGCAGCTCTGGAGGTGACTGGAGGATAAAACACAATGTAACAGCAGAATAGTGACTGCAGCTCCGGAGGTGACTGGAGGATAAGAGATGACGTAACAGCAGAATAGTGACTGCAGCTCTGGAGGTGACTGGATAAAACACAATGTAACAGCAGAATAGTGAGTGCAGCTCTGAAGGAGACTGGAAGATAAAACACAATGTAACAGCAGAATAGTGACTGCAGCTCTGGAGTGACTGGAGGATAAAACACAATGTAACAGCAGAATAGTGACTGCAGCTCTGGAGGTGACTGGAAGATAAAACACAATGTAACAGCAGAATAGTGACTGCAGCTCTGGAGGTGACTGGAGGATAAAACACAATGTAACAGCAGAATAGTGACTGCAGCTCTGGAGGTGACTGGAAGATAAAACACAATGTAACAGCAGAATAGTGACTGCAGCTCTGGAGGTGACTGGAAGATAAAACACAATGTAACAGCAGAATAGTGATTGCAGCTCTGGAGGTGACTGGAGGATAAAACACAATGTAACAGCAGAATAGTGAGTGCAGCTCTGGAGGTGACTGGAAGATAAAACACAATGTAACAGCAGAATAGTGACCCATTAGGACCTGGCAGTAGGTAAAGGGGAAGTTATGAATGTTGGGGTCCGGTCCCCCCATCAGCGATGTTGTACAACGGGGGGGGTGGGTCTTTCATAGAGTATATACTTTATCAATAGTCTCCAGCCGGTGGATACTGGGAGTTGTAGTCTGAATTCTCACCTGAGGCTTCACTCGGAGCGTCTGCTGAACGGGCCGCAGGTGGACGCCCCTCTTGATCCGGTCCATCATCTCCTCCACGGCCTGCCGCTTCAGATCCCCTGCTGGAGAAAGGGCACCGCGAGAGGTCAGTGACCCCTAAATTTAACACCCCCCAAAATCAACCACAGATCCCACCTACAGTGACTTCCCTACAAAGCATGTGGCATTGTGACCCCATTATTAAGACCCCCAGACCTTAGTGACCCAGCGGAGCGGCTGCTAGTGTAATAAGGCTGGAGCCCCCAGATGAAAGACATACATCCCCCACTGATGGCCGCTCCAGAATTATCCGAACCTCGGTGGACTGTGAGGAATGATGGGGGTCATTGTCCTTCTGGAAAGATGACGTCCACTACCCCTGAAGAAGGCGGCAAGATCTTCGAGGATTCCCTGATACTTCACGGAATCCATCTTATGCTGCACACAAAGCAGGTTCCCACTGCAGAGCATGCACAAGCCCCCGCTGTGCCCCCCCCCGTAGACGTCCCTGAGCCCCCGCCATCCAATGTGGTGGGTAATGGGGGGGCATAGTGTGGGGCGTAATGATGGGACATAGTGGCGGGAGTTTGGGTAAAGCTCTTGTTTTGTTCCTTGTATTGACAACTTACAATAAATCAGAGACGTGACCCCCTCCCATGGTGACGTGTAATATGTGCCCTTTATTCCACCATGACTTGGCAGTCCTCCCTCCTCTTCCCAGCCGCCTGTCACGCTGGGACGTTCTTAGGTAGGGGAGGGGGATCTCAAACTGTCCTTGCAGCTGGGACCCTAACTATCCCTGTCCCGGGGGTACTCTTGATCATAGAATCATAGAATGGTAGAGTTGGAAGGGACCTCCTGGGTCATCTGGTCCAACCCCCTGCTCAAAGCAGGATTCTCTAAATCATCCCAGACAGATGTCTATCCAGCCTCTGTTTGAAGACTTCCATTGAAGGAGAACTCACCACTTCTCGTGGCAGCCTGTTCCACTCATTGATCACCCTCACTGTCAAAAAGTTTTTCCTAATATCTAATCTGTGTCTCCTCCCATTCAGTTTCATCCCATTGCTTCTAGTCTTTCCTTGTGCAAATGAGAATAAAGATGATCCTTCTACAATGTGACAGCCCTTCAGATATTTGTAGACAGCTATTAAGTCTCCTCTCAGTCTTCTTTTTTGCAAGCTAAACATTCCCAAATCCTGCAACCGTTCCTCATAGGACATGGTTTGCAGACCGGTCACCATTCTGGTGGCTCTTCTCTGAACTTGCTCCAGTTTGTTGATGTCTTTTTTAAAATGTGGTGCCCAAAACTGGACACAGTATTCCAGATGAGGTCTGACCAAAGAGGAGTAGAGGGCAATAATGACCTCACGTGATCTAGACTGTATGCTTCTGTTGATACATCCTAGAATTGCATTTGCCTTTTTTGCTGCTGCATCACACTGTTGACTCATGTTAAGTCTGTGATCAATTAGTATACCCAAGTCTTTTTCACATGTGCTGTTACTTAGCCCTATTCCTCCCATTTTGTATATGCTTTTTTCATTTTTATTGCCCACATGTAGTACTTTGCATTTTCCCTGTTAAAATCCATTCTGTTAGTTGCTGCCCACTGCTCCAGTTTATGTATATCTTTTTGAATCCTCTCTCTCTCTTCTCTAGTATTAGCTACCCCTCCTAGCTTTGTGTCATCAGCAAATTTATCAGTTTACCCTCAATTCCTTCATCTAAATCATTGATAAAGATGTTGAACAATACAGGGCCCAAAACAGAGCCTTGTGGTACCCCACTTGAGACATTCTTCCAACTGGATGTGCAGCCATTTACAACCACTCTTTGGGTCCGATCACTAAGCCAGTTATGAATCCACTTAACAGTTGCCTTGTCCATTCCATACTTAGTCATTTTTTCAATAAGGATTGTGTGAGATACTTTGTCAAATGCTTTGCTGAAGTCAAGATATACTATATCTACAGCATTTCCCTGATCCACCCAGCATTTCCCTGATGGTAGAGAGGCCTGAGTTTCTGACCTTACTATGCTCCTGTTAAACCCTAATCGGTCCCCTCCCCTCTCCATGAGGCCTGGGACAGAAACGTAAGACATAAAGACAAAAACAGGGATCACAGTAAACCTCTATAAAAAAAGCACTAACCAAAAATAGGGAGGAGGATAGGGACAGGGAGGAATAAACTAAATGGGAGCAGGAACCAGAAGATAAGCACACACATACAACAGCAAACTACAGATCACCACTACTACAACTCCACTCCAACCTCTCAGCTTTAGCACTCAGCACAGGAAGATGAATCTTTCACCGGCAAGGTTAAATGCCCAATAAACCTAGGACCTAATTTCCAGAACGGAATCTTCAGTTTAATAGTTCTGGTAGACATACTAACTCATTCACCCCCAGGTCCGGACCTGACAACCATTTCTTATCGGCCTTGCGTTTGTATCTGTCCCCCATGATCTTTAAGTTATTGTGAACCCCTTCCCACACAGATGAGGTGAAGAAGAGAATCGTTCCTTCCCAGGAGCCCTGAAGACCCATCTTTACTGAAGGTTCAGAACTGAAGATGGAAGCCATATTCCCCCAAAAATGGCAACTTACCAGTGGACTCTATAACGATTGTTTAAGGCAAACTCAGCCAGTGGTAGAAAAGACCAATCCTGGTTATCTGACACACAACACCTGAGGTTCGTCTCCAGACTTTGGTTTAGGCGTTCTGTCAGGCCACTAGTTTGATGATGGAACGTCGAAGAAAGGAGAGATGGATCTATATATGAGAACAAAACGCCCTCTGGAATTTAGATACAAACTGGGTCCCCTGATCCGACACCACATCGGAAGGACCCTGTGAGGCGTCACGGTCTCAGTGACAAACACCTCAGTCAGGATAGTGGCATTGGGGAGATTCAGATAAAGCATAAAGTGCTCCATTTTACTAAACCTTTCCACCACAACTAAGATCTTACCAGAGGATGAAGGACGATCTGTAATGAAATCCATGGATAAATGAGTCCATGGTCGGTCGGGGTATAAGGGGCACAGATATTCAGGAAGACACAGTCGACTACATCCCGATGCAACCTTGGCCACCAAAAATGACAAGAAGGGAAGTCCAAGGTCGCCTTACCACCTGGATGACCAGCGAGGGCCGAGCTATGATGTGCCCTAAAACTCTGAGACACAGATGTAATGGTACAAATAATTTCTCTGAAGGACAAGCACGGCGTCCCCCTGAGCCTTCATGTCTCTCCCTCCAGCTCCGAACACACGGCGGAGACGACCACTCTTCCCGTACAATAGGGACAGTCTGGGGTGAAGAGGTACAACAGATTTTCTGATCAGTAATGACAGTGACAGGGTGGACTGTCCCCCAAAAAAGTGGCGCTGCTCCTCAAAGGCTCAAAAGCCAACTTGATGGCCAAAAGTTCCCTATTGCCCACATCAAAGTTCCTCTCAGCCAACAATAAGGGTTTAGAGAAGAAGCACATGGGTGACACTTACCAGGGGACGACCCGTGAGACAACACAGCCCCGACCTCAGATGCATCAACCTCAACAAGAAAATGTAGGGAAACATCGGTAGAATGAGCACAGGAGCCGAGGAAAGCAGTTCTTCATAAAACTAATGCATGGCGGCCATGGTCGGGCCACCTCGAGAAGTCCGTAGCTTTCTTTGTCATGTCAGTGAAGGGTTTGACAACAGACGAGAAGTTTTTGGTAAACTTATGATAGTAGTTGGGAAATCCCAAAAAGAGGTGTAATGCTTTCAGATTTCCTGGCAGATCCCTTTCCAGAACCACAGGGACCTTATCAGGACCAGACAGATTGTATGACCTGGTCTTGGGTAATTTCGCTCCAGGGAGCAGGTTTACGGGGCAATCCTACACGGTGGGGAGGCAGTTCCCCTTTTCTGAGAACACATCCACAAAATCAGAGAAAAAGGGTATGGTTTTAGTTGAAACAGTAGAAATGATGGCACCCAGGAAGCTGTTTTTGCAGATATTTTACTATTTCTCTGGCCGGCCAGTCAATAACCGGATTATGCACCGTTAGTCAGGAAAGGCCGAACACAATAGGACAAGGGGGACTTCCAAGATATAACAAGGATGGAGCTCCCTGTAAAGACCCCTATGCGCATGTTCACACCATGCAACACTGGCGTAAAATGTCCCTGACCGAGAGGCGCAGAGACAATTGTAAATATGGGGATGGACTTCATCAGAGTACAACAGGAAAGACCAAGGTCCCGAGCATCCACCATATTAGCTCCCGCACCACTAACCAAGAAGATGGATATTTTCTCAGTTTTCATACCAATAACCACTTCTGCGGGTAAGAAAAACAGAGATACACATGCGAAGGAGACATATACACCCAGGTGGTTATCGTCCACACAACCTGGAGGAGAAGATTTCTGATGGCTTATTGTGCCTTAATAAAGGACAGATCCCAATGAAATGCCTTTTCTGACCACAGAAAAAACACAATCCAACACTCATGACTCATACCGAGGGGAGGCCCCTCCAACTGCATCAGTTCTTCAGGGCACACAGGGAGAACCTCGGTTTTAGGGAGTACCATGGGGGAAGGCGTCCCTACAGGTCTAACCCTAAGGCGTCCATCAATGCGTATGGCCAGAGCCATGGCGTCCTTCAACGAATCAGGATTCTCGTAAAGTGCTAGTGCGCATTTTAATATTTCAGACAGGCCCTGACCAAACTGACTCCAAAGAGCAGGACTGTTCCACCGGGTGTCAGTGGCCCATCTAGCGAACTCTGAGCAGAATTCCTCTGCTTACATGAGCCGGTCTCCTGCTGGAGCTTCTGACGGCCCGTCTCCTGCTGGAGCTTACGTGACGGCCCGTCCCTGCTGGAGTACGTGAGGCCCTCTCCTGCTGGAGCTTACGTGACGGCCCGTCTCCTGCTGGAGCTTACGTGACGGCCGGTCCCCCTGCTGGAACATACGTGCCAGCCCGTCCTCCTGCTGAGCTTACGTGACGGCCGGTCCCCTGCTCGAGCTTACGTGATGGCCCGTCCCCCTGCTCGAGCTTACGTGACGGCCCGTCTCCCTGCTGGAGCTTACGTGACAGCCTGTCTCCCTGCTCGAGCTTACGTGACGGCCCGTCTCCCTGCTGGAGCTTAAGTGACGGCCCGTCTCCCTGCTCGAGCTTACGTGACGGCCCGTCTCCCTGCTGGAGCTTACGTGACGGCCCGTCTCCCTGCTGGAGCTTACGTGCTGGCCCGTCTCCCTGCTGGAGCTTACATGCGGCCCGTCTCCCTGCTGGAGCTTACGTGACGGCCTGTCTTCCTGCTGGAGCTTACGTGACGGCCCGTCTCCCTGCTGGAGCTTACGTGACGGCCCGTCTCCCTGCTGGAGCTTACGTGACGGCCCGTCTCCCTGCTGGAGCTTACGTGACGGCACTTCTCCCTGCTGGACTTACGTGACGGCCCGTCTCCCTGCTGGAGCTTACGTGACAGCCCGTCTCCCTGCTGAGCTTACGTGACGGCCCGTCTCCCTGCTGGAGCTTACGTGACGGCCCGTCTCCCTGCTGGAGCTTACGTGACGGCCCGTCTCCCTGCTGGAGCTTACGTGACGGCCCGTCTCCCTGCTGGAGCTTACGTGACGGCCCGTCTCCTGCTGGAGCTTACGTGACGGCCCGTCTCCCTGCTGGAGCTTACGTGACGGCCCGTCTCCCTGCTGGAGCTTACGTGACGGCCCGTCTCCCTGCTGGAGCTTACGTGACGGCCCGTCTCCCTGCTGGAGCTTACGTGCGGCCCGTCTCCTGCTGGAGCTTACGTCCCGGGCCCCGTCTCCCTGCTGCCTGCAGCCGGCCGCGGCGGGACTAGGTTTTCCACGACCCAGAGGCCCCCGTGTATACAGATCGCTGATGAGATCTTTGTGTTGGAAGCTAACTAGCGACCACATAGCGATCACACCAGCGATCTCCCAGGTCGTGTCGTTGTCGTGATCACTGGTGCGATCGGTAAGTGTGACAGTGCTTTAAGGAAGGGGGGCCTTAAACTGTCCCTGGAGATGGGACCCTAACTATCCCTGTCGCCAGGGTACTCTTGAAGGTAAAGAGGCCCGGGACTCCAAACTTACTATGCTCCTGTAAAAACCCTAATCTGTCCCCTCCCCCACCCCATGAGGCCTGGGACAGAAATTAAAGGTAAATCAGACACAAACACAAAACCGGTATAGCAGAAAAGCACTAACCAACAATAAGGAGGAGGAAAGGGACTGGGAGGAATAAACTACACCATGTTCCAAATTATTATGCAAATGATATTTTTCTCTGATTTTCCTAAGTGGTCGGTGCAGATGACAGTCAGTCTAATAAGTCATCACCCATTAGAGTATACATCGAATTTTATTGAAGAAACCTCCCAATGATAACAGTATAATCTCCAAAACGAATAAATACTCAGAATGCACTGTTCCAAATTATTAGGCCCAGGAGAATTTCTGAACATTTGATCTGTTACAGAAAAATAAAGGACAACATCACCAATATCCTCAATACAATAGTAACAATGTTATATATAAATGGTAGATAGGACTATGGGAAACTGCAAAAAGCTAAGCCAAAATCACAAGAACACCAAAAGCAGCCAAAAATGTCCCTATAAAAACAACTTTATTAAACAACATTAAGATAGCAAAAAAAGGTGAATGGTACAAATGGGGAAACAACAACTCAGACCAATGATATGCATGCTAGAAAAGGATCAAGTCATGTTCACACATACTCTTATATAGATACAAGTGCCTCAAATAGTTCACTGCAATACTATATCATAATATCCTGATGTAGAACAATATATATATCTCTCTATTTCAAATAGCGCAATAGCAGGAACAAATAAATACCTTAACAGATGTATGCCCAGGTATGTGGAACAGGACCCCGATCGGGGGCATACATCTGTTAAGGTATTTATTTGTTCCTGCTATGGCGCTATTTGAAATAGAGAGATATATATATTGTTCTACATCAGGATATTATGATATAGTATTGCAGTGAACTATTTGAGGCACTTGTATCTATATAAGAGTATGTGTGAACATGACTTGATCCTTTTCTAGCATGCATATCATTGGTCTGAGTTGTTGTTTCCCCATTTGTACCATTCACCTTTTTTTGCTATCTTAATGTTGTTTAATAAAGTTGTTTTTATGGGACATTTTTGGCTGCTTTTGGTGTTCTTGTGATTTTTGACATTTGATCTGTTGTAAAGAAGTGAAAATGTTCATTTGTGGAATCTGCAGCATTAGGAGGTCACATTCACCGAACAAAAAAGCTACTTAACTCCAGAACATCCTAACAGGCCAAGTTACAGGTAACACAGGACCCTTCTGTGATGTCACCTTCACAATTCTTGCATCCATTGACCTTGTGAGTTTTTGGAGAGTTTCTTCTTGTATTTCTTTGCCTCCCAGAGCTGCGGTTTTGATGTGATCGGCCTCCCACCCTCATAGATCTTTTGCTTGATGATTCTCCATAGGTTCTCTATAGGGTTGAGGTCAGGAGAAGATGGTGGCCACACCATGACTTTATCTCCTTCTATGCCAATAGCAGCCAATGACTCGGAGGTCTTCTTTGCAGCATGAGATGGTGCATTGTCAGCATGAAGATGATTTTGCTCCTGAGTTTCTGCTTTTTATACCATGGAAGAAAGTTGTCAGTCAGAAACTCTATATACTTTGCAGAGGTCATTTTCACACCTTCAGGAACCTTAAAGGACCCTACCAGCTGTTTCCCCATGATTCCAGCCCAAATCATGACTCCTCCACCTCCTTGCTGAAGTCGCAGCCTTGTTGGGACATGGTGGCCATCCACCAAACATCCACTACTCCATCCATCTGGACCATCCAGGGTTGCTCGACACTCATCAGTAAACAAGACTGTTTGAAAATTAGTCTTCATGTATGTCTGGGCCCACTGCAACCGTTTCTGCTTGTGAGCACTGTTTAGTGGTGGCCGAATAGTAGGTTTATGCACCACAGCAAGCCTTAGGCTGTGGTTTCCACGGTCCGGAACCACAGCGCTTTGGACGGAGCGGAAATTCCGCTCCGCCCAAAGCCCCGCCCCCTTTCTGACGCGCGATCTTTCCGGAGGTGTTCAGGACACCTCCGGAACACCTCCGGAAAGAACGCAGGGCTACATAGCCCTGTGTTAAATTCTGTTGCGGCGACGCACCGTCGCCGCAATACGCGAGGACATGCTGCGGTCTGAAAAGACGGGCCGCATGTCCGTTTACGCAGGTCTGCCACCTGCGTGTTGTTACGCATACATTCACTTCAGAGACCTCTATAAAGACATCCCAAAGGAAGAACTAAACCAAGAACAGGAAAACATAATGGCAAAACTAAAAGCAATGGAGGAAAAAGTAAAAAATTTCCAAAACCCCGTGGATACACCTATTACATTACAGGAAGTAGCAGAGAGAATCTCTTCCATAAGATGTAGAAAAGCCGGTGGCCTGGATGGAATCCTACCAGAAATGCTGAAGTACAGCCCACCAGAAATACAGGCTGCAATGGTTAAACTCTTCAATATTGTGCTAAGTGCCGGCTACTTCCCTCGTACCTGGAACCAAGGCCTCATCACACCCATCCACAAGAATGGGGACAGGTATGACCCAGCCAACTACAGAGGCATATGTGTCAGCAGCAACCTGGGGAAACTGTTCAACAGCATCCTGAACAAGAGGATCCTCAGTTTCCTCACCGAACATAACGTCCTCAGCAAGAGCCAAGCAGGGTTCATGCCAAACCACCGCACCACTGACCACATCTATACCCTGCACAGCCTCATTCAGAGACACGTCCACAATACAAAGAACGGGAAGATATACGCCTGTTTCGTGGACTTTAAAAAGGCCTTTGATTCGGTGTGGCACCCGGGCTTATTCCTGAAACTGCTGGAGAGCGGAATAGGAGGAAAGACCTACGATGTTATCAAAAGCTCCTACACCGAGAACCTCTGCAGTGTGAGTGTGAACGGTAAAAGAACGGCTTATTTCCAGCAGAGCCGTGGAGTCAGACAAGGCTGCAGCCTAAGTCCAACGCTCTTCAACATTTACATCAACGAGCTGGCTACCGCTCTGGAATCTTCCACAGCACCAGGTCCCACCCTCCACGACACCCAGGTGAAATTCCTGCTGTATGCAGATGACCTGCTGCTTCTGTCACCAACCGAGAAAGGCCTCCAAGACAACCTGAAAATCTTAGAGAAATTCAGCTCCACCTGGGCACTACCGGTCAACCTAAAGAAAACCAACATCATGGTGTTCCAGAGGAGAAAGAGAAAATTAGACCAGCACCCTTCATTTGTCCTCAACAACTGCGCCCTTACAGGAACAGACAAATATACCTACCTGGGCCTAGAGATTCACCGGTCAGGAAGCTTCAAACAAGCCATAGAGACCCTGAAAGACAAGGCATGTAAAACCTTCTATGGCATCCGAAGGAAACTCTACCATCTGAAACCACCAGTGAGAGTCTGGTTAAAAATCTTCGACTCTGTCATCGCCCCAATCCTCCTGTATGGCAGTGAAGTCTGGGGTCCTCACACCTACCCAGACTGGTCAAGGTGGGATTCCAGCCCAACAGAAATATTCCACCTGGAATTCTGCAAGCACCTTCTCCAAGTCCACCGGAGCACCTCCAATAGTGCCTGCCGGGCCGAGCTGGGCAGATTCCCTCTACACCTAACGGTTCTAAAGAGGGCACTGCATTCCAGGCTCACCTACATAGGAGCAATCCAAGCTCCCATCACCATAAAGCCCTGACACACGTAGGTGAAACAGAAAAACTAGGACCCTCGGAACAGCTCACCCAAACCCAACCTGACCAGAACACCAATCACAACAACCTGACAAAAGCCGAAATCAGGAAGATGGTAGACGAAGGCCAGGAGAGGTATGTCAGTGACTGGAAGAACGACATCATCAGCTCCCAGAAACTGACCATGTACCGGAGTCTACAGAGAGACTACAGTCTGGCCCCATACCTGGAGAAACTCCCGGACCCCAGAGACCGCCAGATCCTGAGCCGGTATAGACTCAGTGCCCACAGTCTGGCCATCGAATCCGGCCGACACAGGCAGAGCTACAAGCCCAGGGAGGAAAGACTATGCCAACACTGTGACCAGGAGGCCATAGAGGACGAAAGCCACTTCCTGCTACACTACTCCAAATACTCAGCAGTGAGGGACACTCACTTCAGGAGACTCTCACATCTCTTCCCGGATTTCATCACCATGAAGAGGAAGAGAAAACATATATCTTGCTGGGGGAAGAAGAGAGAGCAGCGGAGATAGCAGCGCGGTATGTGAGCGAATGTCATAGACTGCGAGAAAGAGAACTATGATAGGCCATGGACTTCTATAGCCCCCACCCCGGATCTGCCCCCATCACCCCTCCCTATGCCATGGACTTCTATAGCCCCACCCTGGACCTGCGCCCCCATCACCCCTCCCTATGCCATGGACTTCTAAAGCCCCCACCTCGGACCTGCGCCCATCCCCCTCCCTATGCCATGGACTTCCATAGCCCCCACCCTGGATCTGCCCCTACTCAACATCCCTATCCCCCTCTTGTACACTTGCTTTGGCAAAACTAATGTGTATTTAGTCCTGCCAATAAAGCTTCTTTGAATTTGAATTAGTGGAGACGGGATTTCTTGAAATCCCCTCCACTATGCTGTAACATCTGGACGCTGCGTGTTTGGCGCTGCGCCAGCGCACAGCGCCAAACACGCAGCGTTTACTGATCGTGGAAACTCACCCTTAGAAGGATCCCACACCTTGTGGTTCGAGGGACTCCAGAGGCACCAGCAGCTTCAAATATCTGTTTGCTGGTTTGTAATGGCTTTTTAGCAGCTGCTCTCTTAATCCGATGAACTTGCCTGGCAGAAACCTTCCTCATTCTGCCTTTATCAGCACGAACACGTCTGTGCTCAGAATCAGCCACAAATCTCTTACCAGTACGATGATCACGCTTAAGTTTTCGGGAAATATCTAATGTTTTCATCCCTTGACCAAGGCATTGCACTATTTGATGCTTTTCAGCAGCAGAGAGATCCTTTTTCTTTCCCATATTACTTGAAAACTCTGCCTGCTTAATAGTGTGGAACATCCAGTTTACCTTTTATTGGGCTCACATGGCAAACTAATTATCACCGGTATCGGAGATTGATTTCAGTGATCCAAAGAACCTGAGACACAATACCATCAATGGGTTTCATTTACAAAAAAAACAAAAAACGCTATGACACTTAAAACCAATTTGCATAATAATTTGGAACATGGTGTGAATGGGGACAGGGACCAGGAGTACACACAGGTAATTTCCCCCCGGGATCAATAAAGTGTATCGTATCATATCGTACAACAGCAAACCTACAGATCAGTACTACAACAAATCTACTCCAACTACTTTGCTTTAGCACAGGAAGACAACTCTTTCACCCTCAAGGACTAAATACCCAAAGCCAGTGTACAGTGAAGGAAATAAGTATTTGACCCCTTGCTGATGTTGTAAGTTTCCCACTGACACAGACATGAACAGTCTGTAATTTTAAGGGTCGGTTCATTTTAACATTGAGAGACAGAATATCAAAAATAAAATCCAGAAAATCACATTGTATAAATATATACATTTATTTGCATTTTGCAGTGAGAATTAAGTATTTGATCCCCTACCAACCGTTAAGAGTTCTGGCTCCTACAGACCAGTTAGACTCCTAATCAGCTCGTTACCTGCATTATAGACAGCTCTTACATAGTCACCTTTATAAAAGACTCCTGTCCACAGACTCAATCAGACTCTAACCTCTACAACATGGGCAAGACCAAAGAGCTTTATAAGGATGTCAGGGGCAAGATCATAGACCTGCACCAAGCTGGAATGGCGAAAAAACCATAAGTAAGACGCTGGGTGAGAAGGAGACAACTGCTGGTGTGAAGCAGCGCTCTCCCCGCCGTCGTTACGCAGCGCTCTCCTGGCCGCCTCACGCAGCGCTCTCCCCGCCCCCGTCACGCAGCGCTCTCCCCGCTCCCGTCACGCAGCGCTCTCCCCGCCGCCATCACGCAGCGCTCTCCCCGCCCCGTCACGCAGCGCTCTCCCGGCCGCCGTCACGCAGCGCTCTCCCCGCCGCCGTCATGCAGCACCCTCCCCGCCGCCGTCACGCAGTGCTCTCCCCGCCGCCGTCACTCAGCGCTCTCCCGGCCACTGTCATGCAGCGCTCTCCCGCCACCGCTGCAGCGCTCTCCCGTCGTCGTCACGCAGCGCTCTCCAGCCCGTCACGCAGCCTCTCCCAGCCGCCGTCACGCAGCGCTCTCCCGCGCCGTCACGCAGCGCTCTCCACCGCCGTCACGCAGCGCTCTCCCAGCCGCCGTCACGCAGCGCTCTCACAGCCGCCGTCACGCAGCGCCCTCCCGCCGCCATCACGCAGCCCCTCCCTGCCGCCTACGCAGCCTCTCCCCGCCGTCGTCACGCACGCTCTCCGCCGCCGTCACGCACCTCTCCGGCCGCCGTCACGCAGCGCTCTCCGCCGCGGTCACGCAGCACCCCTCCCGCCGTCACGCAGCGCTCTCCTGCCGCCGTCACTCACGTTCTCCTCGGATTCAGTTTGGTTTTGTAACTTTTCTATTGCCATCACTGCACATGCCGTCACTTGGGGTGAGCGCGGCCGATGGGGGGCACCAACATTAAATAGAAGCCGCATAGCCGGGACAATGCGTAGAAGAATAGTGGGGGATCCGGCCGTTCACCGCTCAGCATCTTCCCTCTGTTCTTACCGCTCTCCGGCTGCAGAGTGACGTCCGGCTTCACCGCGGCCGCCGACACCAAGGGCTTCTTCCGAATAATAGACATGAGGGAGCTGAGAAAAAGAAGAAAGTCATCTACTACTACACCCAGCATCCACACATCCTCCTCGTATACTTCTATAGGGCATAACAGTCACCTACTACTACACCCAGCATCTGCACATCCTCCCCGTATACTTCTATAGGGCATAACAGTCACCTACTACTACACCCAAAATCCGCACATCCTCCCCGTATACTTCTATAGGGCATAACAGTCACCTACTACTACACCCAGCATCCACACATACTCCCCGTATACTTCTATAGGGCATAACAGTCACCTACTACTACACCCAGCATCCACACATCCTCCCCGTATACTTCTATAGGGCATAACAGTCACCTACTACTACACCCAGCATCTGCACATCCTCCCCGTATACTTCTATAGGGCATAACAGTAACCTACTACTACACCCAGCATCGCTCATACTCCCCGTATACTTCTATAGGGCATAACAGTCACCTACTACTACACCAAGCATCCGCACATACTCCCCGTATACTTCTATAGGGCATAACAGTCACCTACTACTACACCCAGCATCCGCTCATACTCCCCATATACTTCTATAGGGCATAACAGTCACCTACTACTACACCCAGCATCCGCACATACTCCCCGTATACTTCTATAGGGCATAACAGTCACCTACTACTACACCCAGCATCCACACATCCTCCCCGTATACTTCTATAGGGCATAACAGTCACCTACTACTACACCCAGCATCTGCACATCCTCCCCGTATACTTCTATAGGGCATAACAGTCACCTACTACTACACCCAGCATCCGCTCATACTCCCCATATACTTCTATAGGGCATAACAGTCACCTACTACTACACCAGCATCCGCACATACTCCCCGTATACTTCTATAGGGCATAACAGTCACCTACTACTACACCCAGCATCCGCTCATACTCCCCATATACTTCTATAGGGCATAACAGTCACCTACTACTACACCCAGCATCCGCCATACTCCCCATATACTTCTATAGGGCATAACAGTCACCTACTACTACACCCAGCATCCACCATACTCCCCGTATACTTCTATAGGGCATAACAGTCACCTACTACTACACCCAGCATCCGCCATCCTCCCCGTATACTTCTATAGGGCATACAGTCACCTACTACTACACCCAGCATCCGCTCATACTCCCCATATACTTCTATAGGGCATAACTGTCACCTACTACTACACCCAGCATCGCACATCCTCCCCGTATACTTCTATAGGGCATAACATTCCCTACTACTAACACCCTAGCATCCGCTCATACTCCCCGTATACTTCTATAGGGCATAACAGTCACCTACTACTACACCCAGCATCCCTTACACTCCCCATATACTTCTATAGGGCATAACAGTCACCTACTACTACACCAGCATCGCATCATACTCCCCATATACTTCTATAGGGCATAACAGTCACCTACTACTACACCCAGCATCCGCTCATACTCCCATAACTTCTATAGGGCATAGCAGTCACCTACTACTACACCCAGCATCCGCTCATACTCCCCTATACTTCTATAGGGCATAACAGTCACCTACTACTACACCCAGCATCGCTCATACTCCCGTATACTTCTATAGGGCATAACAGTCACCTACTACTACACCCAGCATCCGCTCATACTCCCCTGTTACTTCTATAGGGCATAACAGTCACCTACTACTACACCCAGCATCCGCTCATACTCCCCGTATACTTCTATAGGGCATAACAGTCACCTACTACTACACCCAGCATCCCTCACTCTCCCGTATACTTCTATAGGCATAACAGTCACCTACTACTACACCCAGCATCCGCTCATACTCCCCATGTACTTCTATAGGGCATAACAGTCACCTACTACTACACCCAGCATCCGCTCATACTCCCCGTATACTTCTATAGGGCATAAAGTCACCTACTACTACACCCAGCATCCACGCACATACTCCCCGTATACTTCTATAGGGCATAACAGTCACCTACTACTACACCCAGCATCCGCTCATACTCCCCGTTACTTCTATAGGGCATAACAGTCACCTACTACTACACCCAGCATCCGCCATACTCCCCGTATACTTCTATAGGGCATAACAGTCACCTACTACTACACCCAGCATCCGCATACTCCCCGTATACTTCTATAGGGCATAACAGTCACCTACTACTACACCCAGCATCCGCTCATACTCCCCGTATACTTCTATAGGGCATAACAGTCACCTACTACTACACCAGCATCCCTCATACTCCCCGTATACTTCTATAGGGCATAGCAGTCACCTACTACTACACCCAGCATCCGCCATACTCCCCGTATACTTTATAGGGCATAACAGTCACCTACTACTACACCCAGCATCCGCTCATACTCCCCGTATACTTCTATAGGGCATAACAGTCACCTACTACTACACCCAGCATCCGCTCATACTCCCCGTATACTTCTATAGGGCATAAAGTCACCTACTACTACACCCAGCATCCACACATACTCCCCGTATACTTCTATAGGGCATAACAGTCACCTACTACTACACCCAGCATCCGCTCATACTCCCCGTATACTTCTATAGGGCATAACAGTCACCTACTACTACACCCAGCATCCCTCATACTCCCCGTATACTTCTATAGGGCATAACAGTCACCTACTACTACACCCAGCATCCGCCATACTCCCCGTATACTTCTATAGGGCATAACAGTCACCTACTACTAAACCCAGCATCCGCTCATACTCCCCGTATACTTCTATAGGGCATAACAGTCACCTACTACTACACCCAGCATCCACTCATACTCCCCGTATACTTCTATAGGGCATAACAGTCACCTACTACTACACCCAGCATCCGCACATCCTCCCCGTATACTTCTATAGGGCATAACAGTCACCTACTACTACACCCCAGCATCCGCTCATACTCCCCATATACTTCTATAGGGCATAACAGTCACCTACTACTACACACCCAGCATCCGCACATC
Organism: Oophaga sylvatica; assembly: GCA_033576555.1. Classification (NCBI taxonomy): domain Eukaryota; kingdom Metazoa; phylum Chordata; class Amphibia; order Anura; family Dendrobatidae; genus Oophaga; species Oophaga sylvatica. The sequence continues at coordinate 12,308 of JARQOD010009151.1, read as the reverse complement.
CTCCCCGTATACTTCATAGGGCATAACAGTCACCTACTACTACACCCAGCATCCGCACATACTCCCCGTATACTTCTATAGGGCATAACAGTCACCTACTACTACACCCAGCATCCGCCATACTCCCCGTATACTTCTATAGGGCATAACAGTCACCTACTACTACACCCAGCATCCGCCATACTCCCCGTATACTTCTATAGGGCATAACAGTCACCTACTACTACACCCAGCATCCGCTCATACTCCCCGTATACTTCTATAGGGCATAACAGTCACCTACTACTACACCCAGCATCCGCTCATACTCCCCATATACTTCTTTAGGGCATAACAGTCACCTACTACTACACCCAGCATCCGCTCATACTCCCCGTATACTTCTATAGGGCATAACAGTCACCTACTACTACACCCAGCATCCGCTCATACTCCCCGTATACTTCTATAGGGCATAACAGTCACCTACTACTACACCCAGCATCCGCTCATACTCCCCGTATACTTCTATAGGGCATAACAGTCACCTACTACTACACCCAGCATCCGCTCATACTCCCCGTATACTTCTATAGGGCATAACAGTCACCTACTACTACACCCAGCATCCGCACATCTCCCCGTATACTTCTATAGGGCATAACAGTCACCTACTACTACACCCAGCATCCGCACATCCTCCCCGTATACTTCTATAGGGCATAACAGTCACCTACTACTACACCCAGCATCCGCCATACTCCCCGTATACTTCTATAGGGCATAACAGTCACCTACTACTACACCCAGCATCCGCTCATACTCCCCTATACTTCTATAGGGCATAACAGTCACCTACTACTACACCCAGCATCCGCTCATACTCCCCATATACTTCTATAGGGCATAACAGTCACCTACTACTACACCCAGCATCTGCACATCCTCCCCGTATACTTCTATAGGGCATAACAGTCACCTACTACTACACCCAGCATCCGCACATACCTCCCCGTATACTTCTATAGGGCATAACAGTCACCTACTACTACACCCAGCATCCGCACATCCTCCCCGTATACTTCTATAGGGCATAACAGTCACCTACTACTACACCCAGCATCCGCTCATACTCCCCGTATACTTCTATAGGGCATAACAGTCACCTACTACTACACCCAGCATCCGCTCATACTCCCCATATACTTCTATAGGGCATAACAGTCACCTACTACTACACCCAGCATCCGCTCATACTCCCATATACTTCTATAGGGCATAACAGTCACCTACTACTACACCCAGCATCCGCTCATACTCCCCATATACTTCTATAGGGCATAACAAGTCACCTACTACTACACCCAGCATCCGCATATCCTCCCCGTATACTTCTAAAGGGCATAACAGTCACCTACTACTACACCCAGCATCCGCACATCCTCCCCATATACTTCTATAGGGCATAACAGTCACCTACTACTACACCCAGCATCCGCTCATACTCCCCATATACTTCTATAGGGCATAACAGTCACCTACTACTACACCCAGCATCCGCTCATACTCCCCATATACTTCTATAGGGCATAACAGTCACCTACTACTACACCCAGCATCCGCTCATACTCCCCATATACTTCTATAGGGCATAACAGTCACCTACTACTACACCCAGCATCCGCCAATCCTCCCCGTATACTTCTATAGGGCATAACAGTCACCTACTACTACACCCAGCATCCGCTCATACTCCCCATATACTTCTATAGGGCATAACAGCTCACCTACTACTACACACCATGCATCCCGCACTATCCTCCCCGTATACTTCTATAGGGCATAACAGTCACCTACTACTACACCCAGCATCCGCACATCCTCCCCGTATACTTCTATAGGGCATAACAGTCACCTACTACTACACCCAGCATCCGCTCATACTCCCCATATACTTCTATAGGGCATAACAATCACCTACTACTACACCCAACATCCGCTCATACTCCCCATATACTTCTATAGGGCATAACAGTCACCTACTACTACACCCAGCATCCCTCATACTCCCCATATACTTCTATAGGGCATAACAGTCACCTACTACTACACCCAGCATCCGCTCATACTCCCCATATACTTCTATAGGGCATAACAGTCACCTACTACTACACCCAGCATCCGCACATCCTCCCCGTATACTTCTATAGGGCATAACAGTCACCTACTACTACACCCAGCATCCGCTCATACTCCCCGTATACTTCTATAGGGCATAAAAGTCACCTACTACTACACCCAGCATCCGCTCATACTCCCCATATACTTCTATAGGGCATAACAGTCACCTACTACTACACCCAGCATCCGCTCATACTCCCCGTATGCTTCTATAGGGCATAAAAGATGGATTTTGGTAAGAACTACCTGTAAAATCCTTTTCAGCGAAGGAAGGAAGAGAGACACACTAGTCATTACTAGTGGGTAGGCGGAGCCCAGATGGGATAGACACCTCAGATTAAAAAGAGTGTTGACCGGCCCCTCCAGCTCGGGCTCCTCCTACTCCAGCTTTCTCCAGTCCGTACACAAGCTAAGGAAGAGCAAATATCACCAGCGGAGCAACATAACCCCTTCTGAAGGACTTCAGAGAAAAGACAAGAATACAGGTTATGCATGCCACAGAAAGAAACCACACAGTTCCAGGTACTACTCACTGGACCTGACCACTGCGATGAGCTGGCGATGCTGGAACAGAGCCTTAGCGCGCCGACCTCAGCCCAGATAATCGCTATCAGAGAAGGGTCACGCCGCATCTGAAAACAACACACACTTCTGCCATAGGAGGGAGCTGTGTCTCTCTTCCTTCCTTCGCTGAAAAGGATTTTACAGGTAAGTTCTTACCAAAATCCGTCTTTCAGCAGCAGATTGGAAGGAAGAGAGACACACTAGTCATTACTAGTGGGACGTCCCAAAGCAGTCCAAAAATTAAGGGTGGGAAAAAACCAAAAGAGGCAGAATCCCAACAACCTTGATAAATGCGCAACAGGCGCCAAATACAAGTTAACTAGAACTTTAAACTACCGCTGCCTGCAGGACCCTACGTCCTAAGGCCGCATCAGCGGAAGCACTGACGTCCACCTTATAAAACTTTGTAAACGTGTGAACGGAGCGCCAGGTCGCCGCTCGGCAGAGCTGAGCTGCCGAGGCTCCTTGATGAAAAGCCCACGATGAAGCCACAGCCCTCGTGGAGTGAGCTCGAATCTTAATCGGGCAAGGTTCGCCTTTAAGTCGGTAAGCCTCCAAAATGGCCAACCGAATCCAACGAGCTATAGAGTCCTTGGAAGCTCGTTGACCACGTCGACGACCTGCTGGAATCACAAACTGAGAGTCTGACTTCCGAAAACCTTGAGTAACAGACAAATAGAACTTCAAGGCCAGCACTAAATCCAATGTGTGCAAAGCCCGTTCCTTTGCATTCCTCGGGCCCGGGCAAAGCGAGGGCAACACAATATCCTGGTTAACATGAAATTGCGACACCACCTTAGGTACAAAGTCGCCCCGTGTGCGAAGCACTACTCGATCCGGGTAAAACTCCAGGAAGGGAGGCGAGCAGGAAAGAGCCGCCAACTCAGAAACCCTTCTCAAAGAGGTGACCGCCACTAGGAAGGCAACCTTCCAAGAAAGTAAAGAAAGGCTAGCAGAGTCCATAGGCTCAAAAGGCCCATGTTGAAGAGCCTCCAAGACAAGATTGAGCCGCCAAGGAGATACAGGCGCCTTCCGCGGCGGAAACTGACGGGTTACTCCGCAAAAAAAGGCACGCACGTCCCTACGCGAGGCGATAGCCTTCCGAAACAGCAAGGATAGAGCAGAAACCTGACCCTTCAGAGTGCTAACTGCCAAACCCTTGTCCAGCCCGTACTGCAGAAAGGCCAACAAATTGGGAATGGAAAAAATCCTCGGGTTCCTTGAAGAACCCGAACACCACGAAAAGAAGGCTTCCCAAGTCTTGTGAAAATCTTAGTAGTAGACGGATCTCTGGCAGCTCGCAAGTGGCAATGACTTCGGCTGAAAAACCTCTACGGGTCAATATTTCGGTCTCAAGAGCCACGCCGTCAAAATGCAGAGACTTCAAGTCCGGATGACGAACGGGCCCCTGGGTTAACAGGTCCGGGCGAAGGGAAGTGGGAATGGAGGTGCCGCCAAAAGCGACACCAGTGTCGAGAACCACGTCCTCCTTGGCCAATCTGGGGCTATCAACATAGCCGGGATTCTCTCCAGTCTGATCCGACGCAGCACCAGAGGAAGTAAAGATATTGGCGGAAACACATAGATTAGCTCGAATTGGTCCCACGGAGCCACCAGAGCATCCACCGCCACAGCCTTCGGGTCCTTGTACCTGGACATGAAGGTCGGTAACTTGGCATTGAACCTGGATGCCATCAAATCCACTTGGGGAGTTCCCCAACGGGAGCACAGCAGTGCAAAAATTTCCGGATGAAGACTCCATTCTCCGGGATCCATCTTCTCGCGACTGAGGAAGTCCGCCGTGATATTCTGAACCCCTGGAATGTGGATCGCAGAGATGACTGGCACTCTGGTCTCGGCCCAAATCAGGATCCGAGACACCTCCACCATGAGCCTGGAACTCCTCGTCCCGCCTTGGTGGTTGATATACGCGACCGCCGTCGCGTTGTCTGTCTGCACTCGGACTGGCAGACCGCTCAAAGGGACCGTCCAGTGTTGGAGGCAAAGAAAATTGCCCTCAATTCCAGGATGTTGATCGGTAGAACAGACTCTTCCGATGACCATACTCCCTGAATCCAGAGATCGTTCCAGACACCCCCCCAGCCCGTCAGGCTGGCATCGGTGGTTATGACCGACCACCTCGGAGGGAGGAAAGACTTCCCCAGGGATAACGCTCCTGGACGTAACCACCATCCTAGAGATTCTCGCACCCTGCGAGAGATGATGACACTGTAATCCAGCGAAGCCTGCGATCGATCCCAACGACTCAGAATGAGCCTTTGGAGGGCCCTGGAATGAAAGTGGGCAAACGGAAGTGCCTCCATGGACGCCACCATCAAACCCAGAAGGCGCATACACTTCCGAAGGGACATTGCTGTCGAAGACTTCATAATCTGTACATGTCGAAGGAGACATGCCCGCTTGTCTGGAGGTAGGGACACCACTGCCCGTACCGTGTCGAAATGCATCCCCAAAAACAGGATTGACTGCGACGGTTCCAGAGACGACTTCTCCCAATTGACCAGCCACCCGAAGTCCTCCAGGAGCTGAAGGGATAGATTGCGAGCCGTCACCGCCTCCTCCTTTGAGGACGCCACAATCAAAAGGTCGTCCAGGTAGGGAAGAATCGAACCCCCTGTCTTCGAAGAATCGCCATGAGAGGCGCCAGAATTTTTGTAAAAACTCTTGGCGCTGAGGCCAAGCCGAATGGCAGAGCCACAAACTGGTAATGGTCCTGACCTATGGCAAAACGAAGGAAGCGCTGGTGAGCCCTTCCGACGGGAACATGCAAATAAGCGTCGCAAATGTCGATTGACACCAAAAAGTCGTTTTGCGACAGGGCTGCCACAACGGAGCGAAGTGACTCCATGCGGAATTTTTGGGTGTGGACATGCAATCTTTTGAGATCCAGAATAGGGCGAAATTTGTCCTCCTTTTTGGGGACCACAAAAAGATTGGAATAAAATCCTCTGCCCCGGTCCTCTGACGGAACCGGTATTACCACACCCTTCTGCAGAAGGAATTCGACCTCTCGCAGCAGAGCGGCAAATAGCTCGGGCTCTGACGGGATGCGAGACTGGCAAAAACTGTCCGGGGGTCGAGAAGAAAACTCTATGAAATAGCCTGCCGACACGACCCGCGTTACCCAGGCGTCCGGAACGCGGGAAATCCAAGTCGCTTTGAATTGGAGCAGACGACCCCCCACTCGAGAACCCTCGAGCGGAACCCTGGCGTCAGTCGCCTTGGCGGGCTTCTTGTCAGCTTCTCGCTTGTCTTGACGGAAACTTTGTTTCCATGGAGTGCGGGATTTCTGAGAGGACTTTTTTCCCGAAAAAGAAGGACGACCCGATCCCCAAGAGGACTGACCGAATCGTCCCCTGGACCGAAATGACCGCCGACCACTACCGGCACTAGGCCTGCCAGACGCAGAAGCCATAGCCCTTCGCTGCGGTAAAGCTGCGTCTTTTGCCTTTGCCTTGGCAATCAGCTCTGTGAGGTCAGATCCAAATAGCTGACCACCCTTGTATGCTAAAGACAGCAAACCTTGCTTGGAAACCGCGTCCCCGGTCCACTGTCTAAGCCACAGTGCTCTTCTGACTGTGACCGCCGAGGATTGCGCCCTGGACAACAGTGACGCAGTATCCAGACCTGCATCATAGCTATATCGGGCTGCAGTCTCCAACAAATCGAGAAGCCCATTTACCTCAGACAACGGAGATCTATTTTGCAACGCCGTCCGTATACGGACCAACCAGCACAGGGAAGCCTTACAAGCACACATGGATCCTAGCACCGCTCTGAATCCATGACCCGCGGCCTCGTAAGTGGATTTCGCCGCCATTCCGTTTTTCTGTCCAGCGGTTCCTGCAGACTCGCTTCCCTTTAACAGGAAGCAATGAGGATTTACTAAGCTGGGATAAAGGAACATCCACTTCAGGAGAAGGAATCCAATTATCCACCAACTCCGTAGAACACGGATATAGTGCCTCAAAGAACCGTGTCCCTTGAAAACGTTTATCTGGACACAGGCGCTCCTTCTCCACTGCTCCATTAAGCTCATCCAGAGCTGGCAATGCCGATCGCGACTTACGGTACTCCTGGTACATTCGAGCCGACTTACCAGGACGTCTAGTTACCTCCTCCGGTAACTGTAACGCCTCCCTCATGGCTTCAATAAAAGCCTCTGTTCGGGCCAAAAAAGAGGCAGAATGCCCCTGCCGATCCTCCTTATCCGAATCGGATAACTCCCCATCTGAGCCTGAAAGGGGAACCCTGTCCGTAATCCATATCAGAGGCCTCTGATTCGCTATGCGGGAAGGATGGTACCGGCCTGTGTCGCTTCCTGTCATGAGAGGAACTAGCTGACACCCAATGACCTAAAAGGTTAGACAGGCCATCAATAGAACGAGCAATGGCATCCAATTTGGCATCGCTGTAACCTCAGACCGCTGCGCTTGACGCCGTCGAGGTCTGCGTATCAGATACGCGCGACTGATCCTGAAGCGGATCTGGAAAACGGTCCGCACCTTCTGGACCCTGATCCGACATGCCCTCACACAGTATATGGCAGGTCAAAACCTGTCAGTAACTAGAAAAAAGACGGATTTTGGTAAGAACTCACCTGTAAAATCCTTTTCAGCGAAGAAGGAAGGAGACACACTAGTCATTACTAGTGGGTAGGCGGAGCCCAGATGGGATAGACACCTCAGATTAAAAAGAGTGTTGACCGGCCCCTCCAGCTCGGGCTCCTCCTACTCCAGCTCTCCAGTCGTACACAAGCTAAGGAAGAGCAAATATCACCAGCGGAGCAACATAACCCTTTCTGAAGGACTTCAGAGAAAAGACAAGAATACAGGTTATGCATGTAACAGGAAAAAACCACACAGTTCCAGGTACTACTCACTGAACCTGACAACTGCGATGAGCTGGCGATGCTGGAACAGAGCCTTAGTGCGCCGACCTCAGCCCAGATAATCGCTATCAGAGAAGGGTCACGCCGCATCTGAAAACACAACAACACACTTCTGCCATGGGAGGGATGTGTGTCTCCCTTCTTCTTCGCTGAAAAGGATTTTACAGGTAAGTTCTTACCAAAATACGTCTTTCAGCAGCAGATGAAGGAAGGGAGACACACTAGTCATTACTAGTGGGACGTCCCAAAGCAGTCCAAAAATTAAGGGTGGGAAAAAAACAGAAAACAAAGGCAGATCCCAACAACCTAAATAAATGCGCAACTAGCGCTAACACAAGTTAACGGAAAAACCTTTAAACTGCAGCCGCCTGTAGGACCCTTCGTCCTAAGGCCGCATCAGCGGAAGCACTGACGTCCACCTTATAAAATTTTGTAAACGTGTGGACGGAGCGCCAGGTCGCGGCCCGGCAGAGTTGAGCTGCCGAGGCCCCTTGATGAAAAGCCCATGATGAACCCACAGCTCTTGTAGAGTGAGCTCGAATCTTAACCGGGCAAGGTTCGCCCTTAAGTCGGTAAGCCTCCAAAATAGTCGATCGAATCCAACGAGCTATAGTGTCCTTGGAAGCTCGTTGACCACGCCGACGACCTGCTGGAATCACAAAAAGAGAGTCCGACTTCCGAAAACTTTGAGTAATAGACAAATAGAACTTCAAAGCCCGCACCAGATCCAATGTGTGCAAGGCCCGTTCCTTCACATTCCTCGGCCCCGGACAGAGCGAGGGCAACACAATATCCTGGTTAACATGAAATTGTGATACAACCTTAGGTAGGAAGTCACCCCGTGTGCGAAGCACTACACGATCCGGGTGAAACTCCAGGAAGGGAGGCGAACAAGAAAGAGCCGCCAACTCAGAAACCCTTCTCAAAGAGGTGACCGCCACTAGGAAGGCAACCTTCCAAGAAAGCAAAGAAAGGTTAACAGAGTCCATAGGCTCAAAAGGTCCATGTTGAAGAGCCTCCAAAACAAGATTGAGCCGCCAAGGAGACATAGACGCCTTCCGCGGCGAAACTGACGGGTTACTCCGCGAAAAAAGGAACGTACGTCCCTACGCGAGGCAATAGCCTTCCAAAACAGCAAGGATAGAGCAGAAACCTGACCCTTCAGAGTGCTAACTGCCAAACCCTTGTCCAGCCCGAATTGCAGAAAAGCCAATAAATTGGGAATGGAAAAAATCCTCGGGTTCCTTGAAGAACCCGAACACCACGAAAAGAAGGCTTCCCAAGTCTTGTGGTAAATCCTAGTAGTAGCCGGACCCCTGGCAGCTCGCAAAGTGGCAATGACTTCGGCTGAAAAACCTCGACAGGTCAAAATTTCGGTCTCAAGAGCCACGCCGTCAAACGCAGAGACTTCAGGTCCGGATGACGAACGGGCCCTTGGGGTTAACAGGTCCGGGCGAAGAGGAAGTGGAAATGGAGGCGCTGCCAGAAGCGACACCAGTGTCGAAAACCACGTTGTCCTTGGCCAATCTGGGGCTATCAAAATAGCCTGGATATCTCTCCAGCCTGATCCGACGCAACACCAGAGGAAGTAAGGATATCGGCGGGAACACATAGATCAGCTCGAAATGGTCCAACGGAGCCACCAGAGCATCCACTGCCACAGCCTTCGGGTCCTTGTACCTGGACATGAAAGTCGGTAACTTGGCATTGAACCTGGATGCCATCAAATCCACTTGGGGAGTTCCCCAACGGGAGCACAGCAGTGCAAAAATTTCCGGATGAAGACTCCATTCTCCGGGATCCATCTTCTCGCAACTGAGAAAGTCCGCCGTGATATTCTGAACTCCTGGAATGTGGATCGCAGAGATGGCTGGCACTCTGGTCTCTGCCCATACCAGGATCCGAGATACCTCCACCATGAGCTTGGAACTCCTTGTCCCGCCTAGGTGGTTGATATATGCGACCGCAGTCGCATTGTCTGTCTGCACTCGGACTGGCCGACCGCTTAAAGGGACCGTCCAGTGTTGGAGGCAAAGGAAAATCGCCCTCAATTCCAGGATGTTGATCGGCAAGACAGACTCTTCCGACGACCATACTCCCTGAATCCAGAGATCGTTCCAGACACCCCCCCAGCCCGTCATGCTGGCATCGGTGGTTATGACCGACCACTTCGGAGGGAGGAAAGATTTCCCCAGGGATAACGCCTCTGGATGTAACCACCATCCTAGCGAATCTCGTACCCTGTGGGAGATGATGACCCTGCAATCCAGCGAAGCCTGCGATTGATCCCAACGGCTCAGAATGAGCCTTTGAAGGGCTCTGGAATGAAACTGGGCAAACGGAAGTGCCTCCATGGACGCCACCATCAAACCCAGAAGGCGCATACAGCTTCGAAGGGACATTGCTGTCGAAGATTTCATAACCTGTGCATGTTGAAGGAGACATGCTTGCTTGTCTGGAGGCAGAGACACCACTGCTCGTACCGTGTCGAAATGCATCCCCAAAAACAGGATTGACTGCGACGGTTCCAGAGACGACTTCTCCCAATTGACCAGCCACCCGAAGTCCTCCAGGAGCTGAAGGGATAGATTGCGAGCAGTCACCGCCTCCTCCTTTGAGGACGCCACAATCAAAAGGTCGTCCAGGTAGGGAAGAATCGTAACCCCCTGTCTTCGAAGAATCGCCATGAGAGGTGCCAGAATTTTTGTAAAAACTCTGGGTGCTGAGGCCAACCCGGCCACAAATTGGTAGTGGTCCTGACCTATGGCAAAACGGAGAAAGAGTTGGTGGGCCCTTCCGACGGGAACATGCAAATAGGCGTCGCGAATGTCGATTGACACCAAAAAATCGTTCTGCGACAGGGCAGCCACAACGGAACGAAGTGACTCCATGCGGAATTTCCGGGTGCAGACATGCCGATTCAATCTCTTGAGATCCAGAATGGGACGAAATTTGTCCTCCTTTTTGGGGACCACAAAGAGGTTGGAATAAAACCCTCTTCCCCGGTCCTCCGGCGGAACCGGTATTACTACACCCTTCTGCAGAAGGGAATCGACCTCTCGCAGTAGAGCGGCAAATAGCTCGGCTCTGATGGAATGCGAGATTGGCCAAAACTGTCCGGGGGTCGAGAAGAAAATTCTATGAAATAGCCTGCCGACGCAACCCACGTCACCCAGGCGTCTGGAACGCGGGAAACCCAAGTCGATTTGAATTGGAGCAGGCGACCCGTGAAACCCTGGCGTCAGTCCGCCTTAGCGGGCTTTTTGTCAGCTTCCCGCTTGTCTGGACGGAAACTTTGTTTCCAGGGAGCGCGGGATTTCTGAGAGGTCTTTTTACCTGAAAAAGAGGGACGACCCGATCCCCAAGAGGGTTGACCGAACCGTCCCCTGGACCGAAAGGACCGCCGACTACTATCGGCACTAGGCCTGCCAGACGCAGAAGTCACAGCTCTTTTGCTGCGGTAAAGCCTTCTTTTGCCTTGCCTTGCAATCAGCTCCTGAGGTCAGATCCAAATAGCTGACCACCCTTGTAAGCCAAAGATAGCAAACCTTGCTTGGAAACCGCGTCTCCGGTCCACTGTCTAAGCCACAGTGCTCTTCTGACTGTGACCGCCGAGGATTGCGCCCTTGACAGCAGTGACGCAGTATCCAGACCTGCATCATAGCCATATCGGGCTGCATCCTCCAACAACTTGAAAAGCCCATCTACCTCGGATAGAGGGGATCCATCTTGCCACGCCGTCCGTAGACGGTCTAACCAGCTCAGGGAAGCTTTACAAGCACCCATGGACCCTAGTACTGCTCTGAATCCATGACCCGCGGCCTCGTAGATGGATTTTGCCGCCATCTCCGTTTTTCTGTCCAGCGGATCCTGTAGACTCGCCTTCCCTTTAACAGGAAGTAACGAAGATTTGCTAAGCTGGGATAAAGGGACATCCACTTCAGGAGAAGGAATCCAATTATCCACCAACTCCGTTCTACACGGATAGAGCGTCTCAAACAATCGTGTCCCCTGAAAACGTTTATCTGGACACAGACGTTCCTGCTCCACTGCCTCGTTAAGTTCATCCAGAGATGGTAAAGTTGATCGCGACCTATGCGAATCCTGAAACATCCGGGCCGACTTACCAGGACGTCTAGTTACCTCCTCCGGTAACTGTAACGCCTCCCTCATGGCTCCAATAAAAGCCTCTGTACGGCCCAAAAGAGAGGCAGAGTGTCCCTGCCGATCCTCCTTATCTGAATCCGACAACTCCCCATCCGAGTTTGAAGGGGAACCCTCAAGCCCGATATCTCCGAGTCGCTACGCGGGGAGGATGGCACCGGCCTGTGTCGCTTCCTACCATGAGAAGGTCTAGCTGACACCCAACGACCTAGAAGTTCAGACAGGCCATCAATGGAACGAGCGAGGGCCTCCATTTTGACATCACTGACACCTCCGACCGCTGCGCTTGATGCCGTCGAGGTCTGCGTGTCAGATACGCGAGACTGATCCTGTAAGCGGATCTGGGAGACTGTCCGCACCTCTTGGCTCCTGATCTGACATGCCCTCACACAGTATATGGCAGGTTAAACCTGTCAGTAACTAGGACAGTTTTGGTTTTTTTTTTTAAAGAAAAAACCCAACGCTGAAGGGTTAAAGCTCTTAGAGAGAGCTACCCCAGCTGTCTCCC
>JARQOD010009150.1:0-32600 GCA_033576555.1 Oophaga sylvatica | reverse complement strand
TTTTGTTCTTTCTGTCCCTCTTTCTCTCTCTATTCTTTCTTTCTTTTTCTATTGTTCTTTTTTTTCCCCTTCTGTCTTCCTTTCTCTGTTCTTTCTTTCCCCTCTTTCTCTCTCCCTCTCTGTTCTTTCTTTCTCTCTTGCTCTTTCTTTCCTTCTTTCTTTCTTTCCCCTGTCTTTCTTTCTCTCTTGTTCTTTCTTTCCCTCTTTCTTTCTCTCTCCCTCTGTTCTTTCTTTCCCCTCTTTCTTTCTCTCTCCCTCTCTGTTCTTTCTTTCCCCTCTTTCTTTTTTTCTCTCTGTTCTTTTTTCTGTCCCTCTTTCTTTCTCTGTTCTTTCTTTCTTTCCCGTCTTTCTTTCTTTCTCTATTGTTCTTTTTTTCCCCCTCTTTTTCTCCTGTTCTTTCTTTCCCCTCTTTCTTTCTCCCTCCCTCTCTGTTCTTTCTTTCCCCTCTTTCATTCTCCGTCTCTGTTCTTTTTTTCCCCCTCTTTGTTTTTTTTTCTCTCTGTTCTTTCTTTCCCCTTTCTTTGTTTATTTCTTTCTCTCTCTACTTTCCTTGTTCTTTGTTGTTTTTCCCCTCTTTCTTCTTTCTCTTCTCCTTTCTCTGTTTTTTTTTCTCTCTCTGTTCTTTCTTTTACTCAGTACCAGTGTGCCCTCAGTACCAGTCAGTGTGATCACCAGTGCTAAATGGGTGTGGTCGGGGCGTGGACATGGGTGGGGACTAGTTGTGAAATGGGTGTGGTGGGGCGTGGCCAAAAATTTGCCACCACAACCATTGCCCTCTTTCCCATCTTCAAAAATTGGGAGGTTATGCTAATGCCTGGGTCTACAATTGGTGCCAACGGTTGACACCACTCCCTCTTCCCCCCTGGCTAGGTGCTTTGCAATACCTTGTCCATAACATCTGGCGCAGTTGCCCCCTTGCTGCATCTGTCATAGCACATTCTGAGGCACCTTTCATCGGCACTTCCAAAAACTTGTCCTAGCACGGCAATCAGCTGTATCCAATCCAGGCCTTGGAATGTAAAGGAAAGGTCCCCGCCACCCAAGGTCAAACGCTAAACAGGCACATTTTCCCGGCTTTTGCCGTTTAAAAAATGTTGATGTTTAGGCTTGTAGACATAGAAGATTTCCGCCGACTCATGGGAAGCCATCCCCCTGTACCGGTCCCCGGCGACACTATTTCTCCCGGTGCTTTGTGTGTGTGTATGTGAGAGAGTGCTGAGGTGCTGTCTGTGTGTGGTGCTGTATGTGTGATGGTGGTGGGGGGAGGCAGTAGTTGGTGGTGGGAGGCCATGATGTGATGGGGAGACGATGATGATGGGGGGCAATGATGATGGGGAGGCAATGATGATAATGGGGAGGCAATCATGATGATGATGGGGAGGAAATGATGATGGTGGTGAGGAGGCGATGATGGTGGTGGGGGAAGCAATGATGATGATGGGGCAATGATAATGATAAAAGGCAATGATGATAATGGGGAGGCAATGATGTTGATGGGGAGGCAATGATGATGATGATGGGGAGACAATGAAGATGATGGGGAGACAATGATAATGATGGGAAGGCAATGATGATGATAATGGGGAGCCAATGATGATGTGTAAGCTTTTCAGGGGATATAGCTCTAGGATCGCTGTCTGGGTAGACAGAGTGGCACGAAAACAGTTCATTCAGACAGCAGTTCTGGTAAACACTGGCCGCAACCAGTTTTATTAAAGTCTACAGCCAACAGATAAAAACAAATCATAAACAGAAGACCTAGGCTTGTCCAGCCACTAATTACACTTAGATAGATTTCCCTTTCTATCCGGGTCCCGGCTCTACCAGCCGGGGCCAAAACAACACATATATTCAGCATTTACCAGCATGGAGGTTCACAGAGTCTCCTCCTTGTGTCTGAAGGCCCATCCAACGTCCAGACTTGAGAGAGCTCCACTCCTATTCAGCCGCTATTCGCACGGATTCTCACTGAGACTACTCCTGTGTCCGGGGTACATCGAGCACCCAGACTGAGATAGCTCAAACTCCTGGAGACTGCTTCTTGTGCCTGGACTCCCTGTCCAGACTAAGCAAGCTCTCTGACTGTGTTCGCAGACACCTACTTCTGGTCTCCTAATTAACAGCTGAATGGTTTCAGGCCTGAGCTGCAAGTGTGTACTGAATGTAGGGTGTAGTGACCTTTCTCTACCACTAGGTTTACAAAGCCACACATTTCCCTTATACCATACAGCACAGTACCTAGGTGAAATGTACACCCCATTCGACACATATTCCTTCACTGTCTCACATATCCCCCCCCTCTTCTCCAGACCGGAGGGCTGGTCATCCAGACCGGAGGGCTGGTCAACAATCCAAAAGAGACAGTGAACTCTGGACCAGTCATGGCCTTCACCAGCTTTATCTTCACTACTGTCATCTGTATCTTCACCTGAGCCATAGCCAACATCAGCTTTCTCTTCATCTGAAGCATCCGCACTACCCTGTACCCTCCCAGGCCTATGCTCTCTGCGGGCCTCGGGTATCCTGCACGGTTTCATCTTGACCTTAGGGCCGGGCTCAGTTTCGATAAGTGCCTGGCCAGAGAAGTACGACCCGGCACATCAGAACACTTCTGCTGACTCTTCCTCAGAAACTCACGTACCTCCTGTCCCTGGTGCACTGACCATGTGTCACCAACTATCACAGAAGGTATAGGGGGTTTTTCACTTTTCTCCAGTTCCCCTTGAACCTTCTTTACTTCATTAAGCTTCTCCAGAAGATGCTCATGGCTCTCATCACGCTCCTTCATCACAGTTTGGAGTTTTTTCTGAGAAGTAATCAATTCATCTTGTACCTGTTGGACGTCCTTTATGTCTTCAGCCCCTTCTTCAGGCTCTTCTGGTAGGACATGCTCAGAAGCCCTACCGTCAGTCTTACATTCTACTTCTTCATTCACATCATTATGGTCTCCAATATCTCCATTTATTCCAGCTTTCAAGTTCTCCTTGATAGCTGCCTCTGTATACTCAGAATTCGCCGGATTCTTCTCTTCCACCCCGTTCTGCATCCCATCTGAGCTCCCGTGTGTCTGCAGCGGCAACGGAGTGACACACCGCTTTTCCTATTTGTTGGGACGTGGCTCCGATGTAGACTCCATGACAGTGCGCTTGAGCTCACTAATGCCAGCCTGATGTCTCAAAATCTCATCTTGTGATTTATCCAGATCCTTGGTATCACTCGGGAACACTGCTGGGGCTCCGGGCGCCGAACTTCCAGCCTGAGCTTCACGAGTTGCAGCTACTGATCCGGACCGTAACCCGTCCACGCCGCTGGCTTCGGCAGAAACAGATTCCTGGACAGAGTCAGTCCCCATATCTTCAGTCTTGTTCCTCACAGCTTCACTTGAGACCTCAGCTTCTGATGAGGCATCTGGCTTGGTGACCACCACTTCCATGGCTTTTTCCACCTCTGCAGCATTACCTTCAGAGTCCTGGGCATGATGCAGCTCCATACCATACATTGATAACTTCTCATCTTCGACAGCATCCACTTGTGCTGTGTTCAGTTTCAGAGTCCTGCCTTTAAAGCTCAGCTCTCCTCCTTTCACCTTAGTCTTCGCCAGGGAATTGGCCAACTGTAAAACATCTTCAGATGCCATCTTCTGTCCGGCTGTAAGGTCAGCATCAGCTTTCTTCTCAGGACTCTCAACCTCCTCTGCTACCATGCCTTCCTCATTTGCACTGGTTGCTTGATCGTCATCAGATGATTCACTATCACTATACCTGTCTGACCCCTTTTTCTCAGCCACATCCGGCTCACCTTCAGGGTTATACAATTCATTCTCATTCACATCCTGATCTGGAACCTTAGTTAACATGTCATCCACAACATTAACTTCACCATCTGGTCCCTCAAGTATGTGACTATTTGACAACCCCAGCACTATACTTCTATATAGCTCAGGTACTAGGAGCTGGCTCACGACCTCTCCCTGGACTTCAGTGTCCCTATACAAGAGGTGAGTGTTTATGGCAACATGAGGAAACCTCTCCTCATAGCCAGGCTCTTGGGAAACCTCATTTAGAACAATTATATTTTCCTGTGCCGTTTCAAGTGTGGGGTCTCGCCATTGCTCACTCTCAAAATTGTCACAGGACACAGGTAAGTCAGGGACACTCGGCTCCCGAGAACCACCATCCTCGTCTCCCAACATCACCTGCAAAGGAATTTCATCACCATCACAGTCATCATCATTATCAATATCATTATCATGATTATGATCAGTATCATCATCACTATCATGATCATCATCACTATCATTATCAGCATCATTATCATGGTCATCATCATTATCATGATCATCATCATCATTATCTCATCATCATTAATCATATAAGTTTAACGGCCCACTAGCATTGTGTTCCGCCCCTCGGGACTGCGCACCCTCAATAGGAGCTTCATCACACTGTCCATCAGAAACATTTTTCCCCCAGAGACCCTTAGATCGGGGAAAGTCATTACCCAATATGACGGGGTGCACCAGGTTCTTCACTACCCCCACTTCATATGAAACCTCCCCGAGTTTAGGGACCAAGTCCACGGCAGTCTCTGGGTAGACTTTGGTGTCTCCATGGATGCACACCATACTCAGGTGCTTATCAGGGATGAAGTCCCTATCAATCAGGCTGTCACATACGGAAGTCACTGGACTCTCTGAGTCCAAGAGGGCCTGTGCTGGGCAGTCATTTACAACCACCGGGAACACCTGTGGTCCAGTCTCTTCGGCTGAGGTGGACACACACACAGGTTCTGCGCAGAGAGAGAGGGATCTGCCAACATCACAATACATAGGCTCCCCCTCTATTGGACAGTTGGCTGCAATTTCACACCAGCTCCAACACTGTCCATCACACTCTCCCACCCACATGTCCCCTCGGGCCTGAACCCGCTTATCAGCATACCCCATGTCCCCAACAGCTGGAACGCTCTTACCGCGAGAGTTCAGCATCCGGGAACTCTGAAGTGACGACCTCTCAGACGGCTGGTCACGGAGACAGTCTTTGCTGGCGAAGGCCTTCTCCATCAGGCTGACCAGACGATTGGCGTCCTGGTGGTCTCCTTGTCCGACCTCTGGCTGTACCTCAGGAGGACATGCTCGGGTGTAGCGGTCCACTATCACCTTTTCAACTCCATAATCAGGTTTGCTGACTGCAGACTCCCAACTGCATCTCCAGTCATAAACTCCCCTGGCACGGGCTGTCACCGTAACACCCAGCTGGGTAAGAATCTCCGCTTTCAGCTTGGCATAGTCTTGGCTGTCCTGCTCGCTCAGGTCAGCATAGGCCCTTTGGGGCTCTCCAATCAGATAGGGTGCGACCATCATGGCCCATTCAGATAGGGGCAGATTCTCCTTCTCTGCCAATCTCTCAAACCTAGTGAGATATACCTCCACATCATCACGAGGTGTCATCTTTTTCAGGGACCGTCTTACCGCCTTCTTTACAGCGGACAAGGCAGGTGCCTTCACAACATTACTCTGGGACGAGGTGCTGAGAGCTGCAATCTGCTCCAACAACCGGTTATTCTCCTGCTGCTGCTGCTGGCACTGCAGTTGCATGCTCTGCTGGGCCTGTACCAGGTACTCAATGAGCTCTTCCATACTGCCGGACTTATCTGTCTCAACCACGGCAGTCTTATGTTGCACATTAACTTGCGCCATTTGTTCAAACAGCGCCTCCATGCTGTCATCCATGCTGTCAGACTTCTCTGTCTCAACAACGGCAGTCTTCACTCAAGACATACACACTCCACAGTCTTTTCCACAGAAAATTCAGCTCTGCTGTGCAGACACCTTTTTTTTTTTTTTCTCTGCAAACTCTATTAGGGCCACTGTCTCTTTAAGACTGCTCCAATAGACGTTTCCTTTGCTGCTGCACACTCCACAGTCTTTTCCACAACAAGTTCATGCTTTGCTGTGCAGACACACTTTTTTTTTTTTTCTTTTGCAAACTCTATTAGGGCTACTGTCTCTTTAAGACTGCTCCAATCAGACGTTTTTTTTTTTTGCTGACACACTTTTTTTTTTTTTTTCTCTGCTGCTGTTTCAACAGACTTCACCTTTTATTGCTGTCTCTCGCCACTGTGCTGCACGTACATTCCAGCACCAATTGTATCAGCCACTGTGCTGCCCCAGCATTCTCCGCCAATTGTAAGCTTTTCAGGGGATATAGCTCTAGGATCGCTGTCTGGGTAGACAGAGTGGCACGAAAACAGTTCATTCAGACAGCAGTTCTGGTAAACACTGGCCGCAACCAGTTTTATTAAAGTCTACAGCCAACAGATAAAAACAAATCATAAACAGAAGACCTAGGCTTGTCCAGCCACTAATTACACTTAGATAGATTTCCCTTTCTATCCGGGTCCCGGCTCTACCAGCCGGGGCCAAAACAACACATATATTCAGCATTTACCAGCATGGAGGTTCACAGAGTCTCCTCCTTGTGTCTGAAGGCCCATCCAACGTCCAGACTTGAGAGAGCTCCACTCCTATTCAGCCGCTATTCGCATGGATTCTCACTGAGACTACTCCTGTGTCCGGGGTACATCGAGCACCCAGACTGAGATAGCTCAAACTCCTGGAGACTGCTTCTTGTGCCTGGACTCCCTGTCCAGACTAAGCGAGCTCTCTGACTGTGTTCGCAGACACCTACTTCTGGTCTCCTAATTAACAGCTGAATGGTTTCAGGCCTGAGCTGCAAGTGTGTACTGAATGTAGGGTGTAGTGACCTTTCTCTACCACTAGGTTTACAAAGCCACACATTTCCCTTATACCATACAGCACAGTACCTAGGTGAAATGTACACCCATTCGACACATATTCCTTCACTGTCTCACAGATGATAATGGGGAGCCAATGATGATGATGGGGAGGCAATGATGATGATAATGGGGAAGCAATGATGATGATAATGGGCAGTCTTTCCTGAGCCGTAACAGTGCAAACGCAGCACAGTGCAGAGGAAAAATCCATATTTTGTATGGAGCATTATATGGGGTCCAATATTCTTTATGGAGCATTATATTTGGCCCATAATACTGTATGGAAGACTATGTGGTGCGCATAATATTGTATGGAGGACTGTACTGTCCGGTCTGCACTGTGCGCTGTGAGGATTTGGCGGTTTTTGAGCTATTGTACAATTTACAATAGATATCACTCATGTAATGGAAGAAGTGAAGTGTTTGGCATTGTACTATACCCATATTTCTCTCAGTATCTGTGCATCATGAATCGTAGTCTGTGTTAAAGGGGCCCACTGAGAATCTTTCGCCCGGGGCCCATAAAAACCTGGAGCCGGCCCTGCCCGTAATTAGTCCTAAGAAAGACTGCTGATTTAGCTGGATTTGTGCATTCAATTATGGTATACACACATTGCCTTTGACACCCCCAAATCTGACCCTATCTCGGCAGCAACTCTCCTACACTAGCTGAGTTCGGAGCGGACTGTGCCGAACAAGGCGGCGCCAGTTCTGAAATAGACCCGATGATGCTGTGCGGCCAGCCAATCACTGTAATGCCACAACAAACATGGCTGCAGCATTGCAGTGCGTGGCACACAATCCCTGCATGTTGATTGGCGCCAAAGAATCCTGGAAATGCTCGTTGCTCGCCGAGCACAGCGAGTACAGCGATTGGGCTTGTGCTCATCACTAGTCGCCAGACTCGCCACAACATTGCATTAAAATGCAATAACGGGCGATCAAAGGATCTTATTTACACCAAAATAGTATCAATAAAAACATCAGCTAGGCACGCAAAAAATAAGCTGTCACCCAGCCCCAGTTTAGGAAAAAAGGAGATTTGACAGATCTCGGAAAATGGCAACTTTATTTATTTTTTTTTAGACACTTTGGATTTTTTTTCACCGCTTAAATAAAAAAGAACCTATACATGTTTGGTATCTTCGAACTTGTAATTAATTACCTGAAGAATCTTAATGGCAGGTCCGTTTTAGCATTTAGTGAACATGTGAAAAAAACAAAGCTAAAAACCATTGTGTAATTGCACTTTTTTGCAATTTTGCCACACTTTGAATTTTTTTTCTGTTTTCCAGTACACCTTATGGCAAAACCCATGGTGTTGTTCAAAAGTACAACTCGTCCTGCAAAAAAAAAGCCCTCACATGGCCATATTTACAGAAAATTAAAGAAGTTATACCTCTGGGAAGAAGGGGAACAAAAAACGGAAACATCCAAGGTGGTGAAGTGGTTAATATTTGACAGTTGATGCCTTCAAGGGTGTATGGATGCCCATGCTTGTAATTTTTGGCAGGCTTTGCACTGTGTCCAGAGCTTTTTTTGAATGTAGGAGCACTACAACTACACTTTGTTCACAATATTTGACTGAGGCACTACAGTTGGTGCCTTCAAAGGTGTATGGATGACCCATGCTTTAATTTTTGGCAGGCTTTGCACTGTGTCCAGAGCTTTTATGAGTGTAGGAGCACCACTGCATGACAATTTGAACAGAATGTGTATGAGGCCCTCCTTTATGTCTAATACAGGTTGTATCTGAGTCCCTACCCAACAAATTTTTGGCATTTCTTGCTTCCTTCATAAATTTCCAATGTTTTAGTAAAAATTAAAATTTTGGTTTACTTAAATTATTTTTTAAATCATTATTAAATTTTGCCTTATTACACGTCGTTATACAGGAAAGAATGTTTCTTAACTTTTTTCCCTGTAAATTCCAATTTCTCGTAAATTTTAACTGTTTTATTGTCAGTCTTTAAAGTGGAGTAAAAGTGCGACACTATTGTTCTCAGCAGTGATCTGTGTGTCAGAGATGCTTCCAGGGGTCTTCCCTATGCTGTTCTCCTTCCATTCAGCACTTTTTCCATTCATTTCAACATTTTCATTGTCCCCCCCGACCTCCTTGTAGGGTCTGCCAGAAAAATGCTCAGATTTTCCTTGACTCCTATTAAACTCTGTACTCGAAACAATCACCCGAGCATTAGGAATTGCTCGGTTCGAGAAACGAGCATCCGCTCACCCCTAGTTATGAAAAAACTGTAAATGTATGCTGAGCTGCATACAAAGTGACACAGACTGCACAAAAATGAAAGATGTGCTGCTACAGTAATTGCCAGCAAACCATCACAGGTGTTATTAAATTGTTGATAAGATCAGCAAATACCATTTGCTGCCTTTGTTTAAGTCAACTTGTTGCCCTTTGAAATCATCAAGCCCATCCCTGTGTAAGATAGTTTAAGGCCGGCGTCAGATCTAACGTATAAAAATACGGACCGTATTGTACGGCCGTAATACGCAGAAAAATTCCCTGAACAGTGATCCGTATGTCTTCCGTTGTCAAGGTGTGGCTCCGTTTTTTGCACATGTAAGCATCCGTATGTAATCCGTATGGCATCCGTATTGCATTTTTTTTTCTCGCGACCTTGCAAAATGGACATATAACGGTTTTTAGGCCTGAAAATAATTTAACCCCTTCATGACCCAGCCTATTTTGACCTTAAAGACCTGGCCATTTTTTGCAATTCTGACCAGTGTCCCTTTATGAGGTAATAACTCAGGAACGCTTCAACGGATCCTAGCGATTCTGAGACTGTTTTTTCGTGACATATTGGGCTTCATGTTAGTGGTAAATTTAGGTCGATAATTTCGCAATTTTTAAATTTTGAATTTTTATTCTGTTAAACCAGAGAGTTATGTGACACAAAATAGTTAATAAATAACATTTCCCACATGTCTACTTTACATCAGCACAATTTTGGAACAAATTTTTTTTTTTGTTAGGAAGCTATAAGGGTTAAAAATTGACCAGCGATTTCTCATTTTTACAACAAAATTTACAAAACCATTTTGTTTACGGACCACCTCACATTTGAAGTCACTTTGCGGGGTCTATATGGCAGAAAATACTCAAAAGTGATACCATTATAAAAACTGCACCCCTCAAGCTACTCAAAACTACATTCAAGAAGATTATTAACCTTCAGGTGCTTCACAGGAACTAAAGCAATGTGGAAGGAAAAAATGGACATTTTAATTTTTCCAACAAAAATTTTCTTTTAGCATCAATTTTTTCATTTTTACATGGGCAACAGAATAAAATGGATCCTAAAATTTGTTGGGCAACTTCTCCTGAGTACACAGATACCTCATATGTGGTCATAAACCACTGTTTGGGCGCACAGCAGGGCTCAGAAGGGAAGGAGCACCATTTGACTTTTTGAATGGAAAATATGCTGGAATATTTAGCGGTTGCCATGTCGCATTTGGAGAGTCCTTGTGTGCCTAAACATTGGAGCTCCCCGCAAGTGACCCCATTTTGGAAACTAGACCCCCAAGGAACTTATCTAGATGCATAGTGAGCACTTTGAATCCCCAGGTGCTGCACAAATTGATCCATAATAAAAAGAAAGTACTTTTTTTTCACAAAAATGTTCTTTTAGCCTCAGTTTTTTCATTTTCACATGGGCAACAAGATAAAATGGATCCTAAAATTTGTTGGGCAATTTATCCTGAGTACACAGATACCTCATATGTGGTCATAAACCACTGTTTGGGTGCACAGCAGGGCTCAGAAGGGAAGGAGCGCCATTTGACTTTTTGAATGGAAAATATGCTGGAATATTTAGCGGTTGCCATGTTGCATTTGGAGAGTCTCTGTGTGCCTAAACATTGGAGCTCCCCCACAAGTGACCCCATTTTGGAAACTAGACCCCAAAGGAACTTATCTAGATGCATAGTGAGCACTTTGAACCCCCAGGTGCTTCACAAATTGATCCGTAAAAAAAGGAAAGTACTTTTTTTTCACAAAAAATTTCTTTTAGCCTCAGTTTTTTCATTTTCACATGGGCTACAGGATAAAATGGATCCTAAAATTTGTTGGGCAATTTATCCTGAGTACACAGATACCTCATATGTGGTCATAAACCAAAATTAGCTCCAATCGTTAGCGGACACGTGACGTGTTTGGAGAGCCCCCTGTGTGCCTAAACAGTGAAAAAAAAAACAACATGTGACACCATTTTGGAAAGTAGACCCCTTATGGAACTTATCTAGATGTGTTGTGAGCACTCTAAACCCCCAAGTGTTTCACAAAAGTTTATAATGCAGAGCAGTGAAAATAAAAAAATCATATTTTTTATTTTCACAAGGGTAGCAGGAGAAATTGGACCATAAAAGTTGTTGTGCAATTTGTCCTGAGTACACCAATACCCCATATGTGGGGGGAACCACTGTTTTGGCACATGGGAGAGCTCAGAAGGGAAGGAGCACCATTTTGGAAAGCAGGCTTGATGGAATGTTCTGCGGGCGTCATGTTGCGTTTGCAGAGCCCCTGATGTGCCTAAACAGTAGAAACCCCCCACAAGTGACCCCATTTTGGAAACTAGACCGCCCAAGGACCTTATCTAGATGTGTAGTGAGCACTTTGAACCCCCAAGTGCTTCACAGAAGTTTATAAACGCAGAGCAGTGAAAATAAAAAAATAATTTTTGTTTCTCAAAAATCATTTTTTAGCCCGCTATTTTTTATATTTTCCCAAGGGTAACAGGATAAATTGGACCCCAAAAGTTGTTGTCCAGTTTGTCCTGAGTACGCTGGTGCCCCATATGTGTGGGGAACCACTGTTTGGTTGCACGGCAGGGCTCAGAAGGGAAGGAGCGCCATTTGACTTTTTTAATGGAAAATTAGCTCCAATCATTAGCGGACACCATGTAGTGTTTGGAGAGCCCCTGTGTGCCTAAACTTTGGAGCTCCCCCACAAATGACCCCATTTTGGAAACAAGACCCCCCCTAAGGAACTTATCTAGATGCACATTGAGCACTTTGAACCCGCAGGTGCTTCACAGAAGTTTATAACGCAGAGCCGTGAAAATAAAAAATCATTTTTTTTCTCAAAAAATGTTTTTTTTTAGCCCCCTATTTTTTATTTTCACAATGGTTACAGGAGAAATTGGACCCCAAAAGTTGTTGTCCAGTTGTCCTGAGTACGCTGGTACCCCATATGTGGGGGGAACCACTGTTCGGGCACACGTCAGGGCTCGGAAGGGATGTAGTGATGCTTTGAAATGCCGACTTGATGGAATGGTCTGCGGGCATCTTGTTACGTTTGCAGAGCCCCTGATGTGCCTAAACAGTAGAAACCCCTCACAAGTGACCCCATTTTGGAAACTAGACCCCCCAACGAACTTATGCAGATGTGTGGTGAGCACCTTGAACCCCCACGTGCTTCACAGAAGTTTATAATGCAGAGCCGTGAAAATAAAAAATAATTTTTTTCCTCAAAAAGTAATTTTTTTAACCCTCAATTTTTTATTTTCACAAGGGTAACAGGAAAAATTGGACACCAAAAGTTGTTGTACAGTTTGTCCTGAGTACACTGGTACCCCATATGTGGGGGGGAACCACAGTTTGGGCACACGTTGGGGCTCGGAAGGGAAGTAGTGACGTTTTGAAATGCCGACTTGATGGAATGGTCTGCGGGCATCTTGTTACGTTTGCAGAGCTCCTGATGTGCCTAAACAGTAGAAACTCCCACAAGTGACCCCATTTTGGAAACTAGACCCTGCAAGGAACTTCTGTAGATGTGTGGTGAGCACTTTGAACCCCCAAGGGCAACACAGAAGTTTATAACGCCCGGGCATGAAAATAAAAAAATCATTTTTTCCACAAACATGATCTTTTAGTCCCCAATTTTTTTATTTTCCCCAGGGTAACAGGAGAGATTAGACCACAAAATTTGTTGTCCAAATTGTCCTGAGTACGCTGATATCCCATATGTGGGAGAAAACTACTGTATGGGCACACGTCGGGGCTCGGAAGGGAAGTAGTGACGTTTTGAAATGCCGACTTGATGGAATGGTCTGCGGGAGTCATGCTACGTTTGCAGAGCCCCTGATGTGCCTAAACAGTAGAAACTCCCCACAAGTGACCCCATTTTAGAAACTAGACCCCGCAAGGAACTTATCTAGATGTGTGGTGAGCACTTTGAACCCCCAAGGGCTACACAGAAGTTTATAACGCCCGGGCATGAAAATAAAAAAATCATATTTTTTCCACAAACATGATCTTTTAGTCCCCAATTTTTTTATTTTCCCAAGGGTAACAGGAGAAATTAGACCCCAAAAGTTGTTGTCTAATTTGTCCTGAGTACGCTGATATCCCATATGTGGGAGAAAACTACTGTACACTTACACCTGGAATAACTTTGATTAGTGAACGTGATAGGCCGCTCTGAACAAATGTATTTTGAGGGAGCACCTGAAACTATGCAAATTGTGGCTGGTCATAATTTCTTGGGGTAGAGCATTCCAGAGGATTGGCACAGTGTGGGAGAAGTCTTGGAGTCGGGAGTGGGAGGTACGGATTAGTGCAGAGGTTAGTAGAAAATCATTTGCAGAGCGCAGCAGTCGGTTAGGCCGATAGATAGAAATGAGGGAGGATATGTAGGCGGGGTGCTGCACTGTGGAGAGCTTTGTAGGTGAGAACAAGGTGTAAGTATTCTTTTCATCAGAGTTGTAATAGAATTTATTTGCAGTTTTAATTAAAATTCTTTTTTCTATTTGATCTATAGGTTCCACAATGGGAAGAATCCATCAAGGAAATTGACAACAAACAACTGATCAACCTTGTGCAAGAGCAAGTACCGTTGTGGGACACCCATGACCGTAAGCACTCCGACAATGTGGTGATTCAACGACTCTGGGAAGAAGTGGCAACATTGCTGTTGGCTGATTGGGATAGTGCCACGCCACGTGCCAGAAATGATTTTCGTAAGTATTGCAATGTGGTCTGACATGGCAGTGAACCTGTTAATGCATGTACATTGTTTTCCAATTAATTTTTTACTTTTTTACCCCTTTAAAGTGAAGAGAATCAAAATCCGTTGGCGTTCCATTAAGGACCGCTTCAACAAGGACATGAGAGAGAAGATTCGGGTTCAAAGTGGTGCTGCTCAAAGGTTAAGAAAATATAAATATCATATCAGCCTTGGTTTTCTGAGGTCTGCGCTTGCTCAGCGAACGTAAGTATCTTTAGTGTTTGTTTTTGTTTACTAATGTTTTGCTTTTATTTTCCACATAGAACCTGGTGCAGCCCAACACAACCTTGATTTTTTTTACGAATGTTTTTCTTTTATTTTAATTATGCAAATTGTCTCTTCAGAGAGGAAGAGAGCTAGAACTCTAGTGCCACCTTTTGGAAGGTAGCAATCCTACAAGTCAATGTCGACCCTTTAACGAGCCTTATCACATGACCTAGGATAATAGCCAAACCAGAATCTCAATTTGCAGACACTGTGTTTCGGGGTTCAGCCCCTCTCAGTGCAAAGCGGAGATCTGGTTTGGCTGTGTGAGAGGCGTCAGACCATTGTCCAAGAAATATCGTCACTCCTTGCGGAGATCAACATGCTAAGCATGCAGATGAGGAGACTTAAAGCCGCAATGCTCCTCTGGGAAATATGCTAATTATGCAAATTGTCTCTTCAGAGAGGAAGAGAGCTAGAACTCTAGTGCCACCTTTTGGAAGGTAGCAATCCTACAAGTCAATGTCGACCCTTTAACGAGCCTTATCACATGACCTAGGATAATAGCCAAACCAGAATCTCAATTTGCAGACACTGTGTTTCGGGGTTCAGCCCTCGTCAGTGCAAAGCGGAGATCTGGTTTGGCTGTGTGAGAGGCGTCAGACCATTGTCCAAGAAATATCGTCACTCCTTGCGGAGATCAACATGCTAAGCATGCAGATGAAGAGACTTAAAGCCGCAATGCTCCTCTGGGAAATATGCTAATTATGCAAATTGTCTCTTCAGAGAGGAAGAGAGCTAGAACTCTAGTGCCACCTTTTGGAAGGTAGCAATCCTACAAGTCAATGTCGACCCTTTAACGAGCCTTATCACATGACCTAGGATAATAGCCAAACCAGAATCTCAATTTGCAGACACTGTGTTTCGGGGTTCAGCCCTCATCAGTGCAAAGCGGAGATCTGGTTTGGCTGTGTGAGAGGCGTCAGACCATTGTCCAAGAAATATCGTCACTCCTTGCGGAGATCAACATGCTAAGCATGCAGATGAGGAGACTTAAAGCCGCAATGCTCCTCTGGGAAATATGCTAATTATGCAAATTGTCTCTTCAGAGAGGAAGAGAGCTAGAACTCTAGTGCCACCTTTTGGAAGGTAGCAATCCTACAAGTCAATGTCGACACAGAACCTGGTGCAGCACAACACAACCTGGATCATCCTCTGTTGAAGCGGCCCCTGATCGACCAGCCAACGAACAGACGCAGTCCCAATCATGCACCAACGATGGAACAACCTGGCAGGCTTCACAGGCTAGGGAACAGGCATCGGTCCATATGGTTTTCCCCTCTCCCAGCTCTCTTCCTCTGCTTTAGTTGGGTTTTCTCGTCAGCGGCAGAGGGCCTAGGAGAGGCCAGGCATGCCTGAGTTTATGCACTTAAGCTCGGTCTTCCAGGATGGGATTAAGGTGCTTGGTGATAGACTGAAGAGTGGGTTCAACCATGTGAACACACTTTTCCAGGATGTCAACAAACGCTTTGACCCCCTGGAAGCCAACCTTGAGAGACCAGCGCAACATTTCTTTTCAGCAATAGAGCGGAGCGTGTCGCAAAACCTTACGCCTCAACTCCAGCTGAACGTCATGCAGGCCTGCAAAGCTGCTTACAGCCACGCATTACAGCAGCAGCAGTCCCAAATCTACAGTCCACAGGCCGGAGGATATTACCAGCAGCCAAACATCTACTTTCAAACTCCCAGAGCAGCGAACTATCCTCCACCACCACCGTCTCCAGTTCACAGATCCACCACGCTGCCAAGTTCAGCACCCCTGCACCCAGCAGTATCCACGACGCTGCCCAATCCAGCACCCCTGCAGCCAGCAGTATCCACGACGCTGCCCATTCCAGCACCCTGCAGCCAGCAGTATCCACGACGCTGCCCAGTCCAGCAACATGTCAGAACACTGCTACAGAGGCCACTACGCAAGTCAGCCAAGAAAACAAATAACAAAGAGTAAACCTCTTCCCACCAGGACGAAGACCCGGAGCCACAAAAACCTGCCAAGATTGGACCCGCCACCTCCACTCTCACCTACCTTCCCTTGTGTCTGTGTCTGTCCCTTCCAGTTTGTCTATTCATTCCCATGATTCCACTGTGTCATCTATCCCCGATGTGTCCACGCCCATCCAGGATCCAATCCTTCAATTTGTTGCTCCGTCCCCTGTAACTCCTGCCTCATCAACTACCACAAAATCCTCACAGCTCCAGACCCCAAAAGTCCACCCCATCTCACCCTTAGATACACCCCGATACTAAACCCAATTACCCCTATCCTAAACCCCCTGTTTCTAAACCCAATCACCCCTATCCTAAACCCATTTTTTGTTAAATTTTGTTAACCCCTTAACGACCGCCGAAACGCCTTTTAACGGCGGTCATTAAGGGTACTTAAACCACAGCGCCGTTATTAACGGCGCTGTGAAAAAAGTGAATAGCGCCCCCCAGAGGTACATTTTCTCCGGGGTCTCGGCTAGCGGGGGTAGCCGAGACCCCAGAGAACATGAATCGGGTCGGTTTTTACCGACACCGATGTTGCGATCGCCGTTATTAACAATATAACGGCGATCGCAAAAAAAAAAAGTTGTGCCATTTAATTTCTCTGTCCTCTGATGTCATCGGACATCAGAGGACAGAGAAAAAGGGTCCCCGGGACCCCCATGTGGCCCCCGATCCCCTGCATGTGGCCCCCGGCCCCTACATTGTCCCCCGGTGCCACCGCTATGAAGAAAATGGCGGGCGCATGCTCGCTATGTGCTGGGGGGATGGGCAATATTCTCTGGGGACCCCAGAGAACATGATCCGGGTCGGTATTCACCGATCCCGGTGTTGCGATCGCCGCTATACAAGCATAACGGCGATCGCAAAAAAAAAAAAAAAAAAAGATTTCTCTCCCCTCTGATGTGATCGCACATCAGAGGGGAGAAAATGAGGGTCCCCATGTCCCCCTGGACCCACCTGTACCTGCCGGTGTCCTCCGGCAGGTCCCCCTGGCCTCCGATCCTCCCGGTCTTCTTCCTGGAAAAAAAAAATGGGGCGCATGCGCAGTGCGCCAGCCGATCTGCTTGGCGGCAGATTCAAATATTTTTCATTCATTCTCCAGAAAGTGCATTTTGATCACTGTGATAAACTATCACAGTGATCAAAATAAAAAAAACAGTACATAACCCCCCCATTTATCACCCCCTTAGTTAGGGACATATAATAAAAAATAGAAATTATATTTATTTTCATTTTTCCGTTAGGGTTATAATTAGGGTTAGGGTTATAATTAGGGTTAGGGTTAGCATTAGGGTTATAATTAGGGTTAGGGTTAGGCTGGGTTATCCATACTGCGTTACACCGCGGTATAACGCGGTGTAACGCAGTCCATTAACGCTGCCATTCACCCCCATTTGAGGGCGCATCGCGACGCATGCCATAAAGCGGCATGCGTTGCAACGTGCCATCATTCAGTGACGGAGCCTCGGACGCGGGCTGCAGCGTCTGGGCTCTGTCACCGCTAGCGCAGATGAAATCTGCTGATCTGGCGGGTTGTATGGTCCGTTATGTACCGTTACCAGCCCGTCAACGCTATGTGTTGAACGGGCTGGTAAAACGCAAAATGAACCTAGCCTTAGGGTTAGGGTTATAATTAGGGTTAGAATTAGGGTTAGGGTTACAATTAGGGTTAGGGTTAAAATTAGGGTTAGGGTTACAATTAGAGTTAGGGTTACAATTAAGGTTAGGATTACAATTAGGGTTGGAATTAGGGTTGGGATTTAGGCTAGGATTAGGGTTGGGTTTAGGGTTAGGGGTGTGTTGGGGTTAGGGTTGGAGCTAGAATTGAGGGATTTCCACTATTTAGGCACATCAGGGGGTCTCCAAACACGACGTGGCGTTCAAAAAGTCAAATGGCGCTCCCTCCCTTCCGAGCCCTGCCGTGCGCCCAAACAGTGGTTTACCCCAACATATGGGGTATCAGCGTACTCAAGACAAATTGCACACCAATTTTGGGGCTCTAATTTCTCCTGTTACCTTGGGAAAATAAAAAATAGCTGGCTAAAAAAATCATTTTTGAGAAAAAAAATGATTTTTTATTTTCACAGCTCTGGGTTTATAAATTTCTGTGAAACACTTGGGGGTTCAAAGTGCTCACCACACATCTAGATAAGTTCCTTAAGGGGTCTAGTTTCCAAAATGGGGTCACTTGTGGGGGGTTTCCACTTTTAGACACATAGGGGGTCTCCAAACACGACGTGGCGTACAAAAAGTCAAATGGCGCTCCCTCCCTTCCGAGCCCTGCCGTGCGCCCAAACAGTGGTTTACCCCAATATACGGGGTATCAGCGTACTCAGGACAAATTGCACACCAATTTTGGGGTTCTAATTTCTCCTGTTACCCTTGGGAAAATAAAAAATAGCTGGCTAAAAAAATCATTTTTGAGAAAAAAAATGATTTTTCATTTTCACGGCTTTGCGTTTATAAATTTCTGTGAAGCACTTGGGGGTTCAAAGTGCTCACCACACATCTAGATAAGCTCCGTGGGGGATCTAGTTTCCAAAATGGTGTCACTTGCAGGGGGTTTCTACTGTTTAGGCACATCAAGGGCTCTGCAAACACAACATGACGCCCGCAGAACATTCCATCAAAATCTGCATTACAAAATGGCGCTCCTTCCCTTCTAAGCACTCCCATGCGCCCAAACAGTGGTTTCACCCCACATATGGGGTATCAGCGTACACAGGAAAAATTGCACAACAACTTTTTGGGTCCAATTTCTCCTGTTACCCTTGGGAAAATAAAAAAAATAGCGGGCTAAAGAATCATTTTTGAGGAAAAAAATGATTTTTTATTTTCACGGCTCTACGTTTATTAATTTCTGTGAAGCACTTGGGGGTTCAAAGTGCTCACCACACATCTAGATAAGTTCTTTAAGGGGTCTAGTTTCCAAAATGGTGTGATCTGTGGGGGGTTTCGACTGTTTAGGCGTATCAGGGGCTCTCCAAACGCGACATGGCGTCCAATTTCAATTCCAGCCAATTTTGGTTTGAAAAAGTCAAACGGCGCTCCTTCCCTTCCAAGCCCTGCCGTGCACCCAAACAGTGGTCCCACCCCACATATGGGGTATCAGCGTACTCAGGACAAATTGGACAACAACTTTTGTGGTCTAATTTCTCCTGTTACCCTTGGGAAAATAAAAAATTGGGGACTAAACGATCAGGTTTGTGGAAAAAATATGACTTTTTATTTTCATGCCCAGGAGTTATAAACTTCTGTGAAGCACTTGGGGGTTCAAAGTGCTCACCACACATCTATATAAGTTCCTTAGGGGGTCTAGTTTCCAAAATGGTGTCACTTGTGGGGGGTTTCCACTGTTTAGACACATTAGGGCCTCTACAAACGCGACATGGCGTCCAGCCAATTCTGAGTTGAAAAGTCAAACGGCGCTCCTTCCCTTCCAAGCTCTGCCATGCACCCAAACAGTGGTTTACCCCACATATGGGGTATCAGCATGCTCAGGACAAATTGCACAAAAACTTTTGGGGTCTTGTTACCCTTGGGAAATAAAAATTATGGTGAAAAGATTGTTTTTGTGGAAAAAATATCATTTTTTATTTTCACTGTTCTATGTTATAAACTTCTGTGAAGCACTTGGAGGTTCAAAGTGCTCGCCACATATCTAGATAAGTTCCTTAGGGGGTCTAGTTTCCAAAATGGGGTCACTTGTGATGGGTTTCCACTGTTTAGGCACATCAGGGCCTCTACAAACCGACATGGCGTCCAGCCAATTCTGCGTTGAAAAAGTCAATGTCGCTCCTTCCCTTGCGACCTTTGCCGTGCACCCAAAAATTGGTTTACCCCCACATATGGGGTATCGGCTTTTTCAGGAGAAATTTCACAACAAATTTTGTGGTTCATTTCTTCTTTTAACAGTTGTGAAAATAAAAAAAATAGGTTCCTAAGTAAAGTTTTTGCAAAAAAGTTAAATGTTAATTTTTTCCTTCCACATTGCTTCAGTTCCTGTGAAGCACGTAAAGGGTTAATAAACTTCTTGAATGTGGTTTTGAGCACCTTGAGGGGTGCAGTTTTTAGAATGGTGTCACTTTTGGGTATTTTCTATCGTATAGACCCCTCAAAGTGACTTCAAATGTGATGTGGTCCTAAAATAAAAATGGTGTTGTAAAAATGAGAAATCACTGGTCAAATTTTAACCCTTATAACTTCGTAACAAAAAAAAATTTTGTTCCCAAAATTGTGTGATGTAAATTAGACATATGGAAAATGTTATTTATTAAGAAATTTTGTGACATATCTCTCTGATTTAAGGGCATAAAAATTTAAAATTTGAAAATTGTTAAATTTTCAAAATTTTCGCCATATTTCCGTTTTTTTTATAAATAAACACAAGTCATATCAAAGAAATTTTACCACTAACGTGAAGTACAATATGTCACGAAAAAACAGTCTCAGAATCAGCTGGATTCGTTAAAGCGTTCCAGAGTTATAACCTCATAAATTGAAAGTGGTCAGAATTGTAAAAAATTGGCCCTGTCATTAAGCTGCAAAATGGCTCTGTCACTAAGGGGTTAAATAAAATTTGTATTTTTTTTGCACAATATCTGGTTTTCTTTGTATCTTTATGAGCCGCCGCAAACACACAGGTGTGTATTGTATTGTTGAGGGAACTTGTAAGTGTTACTGGAGGTATTTTATTACTTGAGTAAGCAAAATTACAGGTACATGTAAAATTAAAGGTAGATTTTAACATTAAAGGTACATTGTAAAATTACAGGTAAATTTTAAAATTACATGTACATTTTAACAGGTACATTTTAACATTAGAAAGAAGTGAAAGGCAATCCAGCTTCTTAAAACGTGAAATACTTTATTTTCATCAGAATGAATCATACCTATATAATGCAGACGCACAATGAGTTATTACAGCTTTGACAAAGACCCTTTGGTGGTCGAAACGTGTCTCTGTTTTCACTAGGTGCCACCCCTCCGTCTTTTGTACCCGTTGGAGGACACCGTCTGTGATGATTCATTCTGATGAAAATAAAGTATTTCACGTTTTAAGAAGCCGGATTGCCTTTCACTTCTTTCTGCTGCATTCAATGTCCTGGTCTGGACTTGCTGATCCGTGCTCCGGTGGAAGCTAGGTGAGCTGGCATAGGGCTTACGCCCCATTCTCTATGTACATTTCTGTCTCTTGACCTGCCGTTGTACTCCCTAATCCTCTTTTTGTGATATATGCTATTGAGCAAAAATGAAAATGCTCTCTGATATATAAGGGGGGATGTGTGGTGGTACCTAGTTTTTTTTTTTTTCTTTCCCTTTTGTTGCTACATTTAGCATATTGTTAATATGCTTAATATGTCATCCGAAGATAGAAGCATTAAAGCAGCGCAAGTTTTTGGAGGATCGTCCATTTTGGTGAATGATTATGTGGACTTTAACACTCACTTCACACAAGTTGAAAAATTAACCATTCAGGAGATGAAAGTCTGGTGGGATTACACCACT
Source organism: Oophaga sylvatica (assembly GCA_033576555.1). Lineage (NCBI taxonomy): Eukaryota > Metazoa > Chordata > Amphibia > Anura > Dendrobatidae > Oophaga > Oophaga sylvatica. The sequence goes on along the minus strand of JARQOD010009150.1, from coordinate 11,014 downwards.
CTGCAAAATTATATTTCAAAGGTTCATGATACCTAGAGGTCTAAGAATCAAAAAGATACCCTCTACGATCTTCTGCGATGAATTCCATAAAGAGTGGAACCAGCTGCTTTCTATATGTTCCTCCAATTTGATGAAACTGATAGTTAAATACGAAGAGAAAAAACTACAAGATATTCAAGCCGACATGAAAGAAGCTGTTGTGAATGTGTTAGAAATTAATTCTGAGCAGAAGCTCCCTCTGGTGGTTACAAACAGTACTGAACTATTCAATGAAGATTGTGAAGATTGGCAAATCAGGTGTTCAGACTGGTCTTATATAAGGGAGGTTCCCTCCCATCAGGGTTGCCGGTGATCAATTGTTCTTGTCTCAACTTTGGTTCCTGGTTCACTTGGAAGCTTGCTGTGTCTTGCTGCGTCTTCTGCTAACAGATAAGATATTTTCTGCTTTTATTTTTGTGCTTGCTTTTTGCATTTTTGTCCTGCACTTCTTTGGAGGTCAGCCGGTCCCTCCGGGGGCTTGTGCTCCTCTCAGTTTATCTGAGCCACTGTTATTTGTTCATTTGCCTTTTCCAGTTTTTTAGTGGCTGCTGCTTAGTTTTGTTACACCAGAGAACTAATTTAGGTGGTAGAGGTCGTGTGTCTCAGGTGTTTCTGCAATTAGTGTGTTGGTATTTTTTTAGGGTTTTTTGGATTGCAGTAAGTGTCCTTCCTATCCTTTTCTTTCTAGGAAGATTGGGCCCCAACGTTTGCTCATACTATTTTCTGTCTGTGTCTGTATTTCCTCTTGTCTAACCGCCATTACATGTTTGGGGGCTTCCTATGTTCTTTGGGGATCTGCTCCGGGGCAGATAGTTTTCCTCTTTCTATCTTTAGGTGTAGTTAGCTTCTTAGGCTGTGACGAGGCGTCTAGGACCAACGTAGGTACGCTCCACGGCTGCCTTTAGTTGTGGTGGTTAGTCAGGGTACTGCAATCCAGTAGTTTCCAACCTCTCTGGTGTATTGCCTTTTTTTGCCTGCTTCCTCAGCTACCAAATCATAACAGTATCACCGGCCAAACTGAAAATTATATGGTACTCACAGAAGGGAAAGATAGTGTAAAAAAAAAAAAAAAAAAAAAAGTTGTCAGAGTTGTCAGAGATATATATTTTTTTTTCTTTCCTCTTTTTCTCTGGGTGCTGAGGATTTTTTTTCTCTCAATGGAGTTTCACAGTTGTCTGGCCGTGTGGATCAGCTTGCCACTGAAGTTCGGAGTATTGCTACCTATCTTGCAGGGTTGCCGGTTGTGGAACCTAGGATCCCCATGCCAGATTTGTTTTTAGGGGATCGAGCTAAATTTCTGAATTTCAAAAATAACTAAGTTGTATTTTGCCTTAAAACCTAAGTCCTCAGGGAAGCAGCACAGCAGGTTCAAATTGTCATCTCTCTCCTGCGCGGTGATCCTCAGGATTGGGCTTTTTCCCTGACACCTGGGGATCCTGTTTTGAGTAATGTTGATGCATTTTTTCTGGCTCTGGGTTATTGTACGATGAACCTAATGTCACTGATCAAGCTGAAAAAGCCTTGTTGGCATTAAATCAGGGGCTTGAGGACGCTGAGTTGTACTGTCAGAGATTCCGAAGGTGGGCAGTCCTGACCAAATGGAATGATGATGCTTTGGCAGCCCTTTTTCGGAAGGGTCTGTCAGAGAATGTAAAAGATGTTATGGTGGGTTTCCCTGCTCCCTCTGGTCTCAATGATTCTATGTCATTGGCGATTCAAATTGACAGACGTTTGCGTGAGCGTAGAGGTATGCGTGGAATAGTGTTGCCTTGTGAACCAGCTTCTGAACCCATGCAGTGTGATAGAGTGGCTTCTGGGGCACAACGTCATGAGTTTCGAAAACGCAATGGGTTATGTTTCTAACTGTGGTGACGCCTCTCATGCTATTTCAGTCTGCCCTAAGCAGGGAAGACGATTTGCACGCTCAGTTGTCTTGGGTAGTGTTCAGACTAAATTTTTGTTGACTGTTACCCAGATTTGCTCCCTGTCCACATTTTCTGCTCAGGCTTTTGTTGATTCGGGAGCAGCTATTAACCTGATGGATTTTGATTTTGCTAAACGTTGTGGGTTTCCCTTGATACCCCTACGGAAGTCTATTCCCCTACTGGGGATCGATTCTACCCTTTGGCTGAAATAAACCTCAGTTCTCTACTCAGGTGATAATGAGGGTTGAACCTGATCATCAGGAGAGTTGCAAATTTTTGGTGCTGTATAATCTGCATGATATTATTGTACTGGGTTTCCCTTGGTTACGTCTCATAATCTGTTTTGGATTGGAAATCTGTGTCTGTAACCAGTTGGGGCTGCCAATGTGTTAATGCCAACACTCCCTGTTTTTTCTGCCTCCCCCCAGGCTCAGGATGTTCCTGACTTTTTGACTGATTTTTTCTGATGTGTTTAGCGAAAGTAAATCTGCATCCTTGCCCCCCCATAGGAGCTATGACTGCGCTATTGAATTATGCCTGGTAGTAAATTCCCTAAAGGTCGCCTTTTTAACTTGTCTGTACCTGAACATGACGCTAGCGGTCTTATATCAAGGAGTCATTGGAGAAGGGTCATATCAGACCATCCTCTTCACCCTTGGGTGCCGGTTTTTTCTTTGTGGCCAAAAAGGATGGTTCATTAAGGCCGTGTATTGATTATCGTCTCTTGAACAATTCACTGTGAATTATCATAATCCGTTACCCTTGATTTCTGACCTGTTTTCCAAGGTGAAAAAGTGCTACTTGGTTTACCAAGCTTGACCTCTGGGGGGCATATAACCTTATTCGCATTAACACGGGGATGAATGGAAGACGGCATTTATACCCCTGAAGGGCATTTTGAGTACCTAGTGATGCCCTTTGGGCTCATAAGGCTCCTTTGTCTTCCAGTCCTTCATGAATGACATTTTCAGGGATTTTGTGGATAAATTTCTGATTGTTTATTTGGATGCTATCTTGATTTTTTCCAATGACTGGGACTCTCATGTGAAACATGTTCGGACTGTGTTCCAGATTTGAGAGAGAATGCTCTGTATGTGAAGGGATCAAAGTGTCTTTTTTGGCGTACAGAGGATCTCATTTCTGGGATTCATTTTGTCCCCATCTGTTATTGAATGACCCGGTCAGGTTCAGGCATCTGTGATTGGGTCCAACCTACTTCATAAAGGCTCTTCAGAGATTCTTGGGTTTTGCCAATTTTAAATTTATTGGTAATTTCTCTGTTATGTTAAACCATTGACTGATTTGACCCAAAAAGGGTTCTGATGTGGTGAATTGGCCTCCTGAGGCAGTCTCTGCGTTTCAGGAAATTAAGCAGAGATTCACTTCTGCTCCTGTTCTACGGCAGCCTGATGTTTCTCTGCCATTTCAGGTGGAGGTTGATGCCTCTGAAATTGGGGCAGGTGCCGTTTTGTCCCAAAGAGATCCAGAGACCTCTAAAAGTAACCCTTGTGCCTTTTTCTCTCGAAAATTTTCTCCAACTGAACGAAATTATGACGTGGGTAATCGGGAGTTATTGGCCATGAAGTGGCTTTTGAGAGTGGAGACATTGGCTGGAGGGAGCCAAAATCAGGTGGTGGTCCTCACGGACCATAAGAATCTGGTTTATCTGGAATCAGCCAAGCGACTTAATCCTAGACAGCCAGGTGGGCCTTGTTTTTCGCACGTTTTAATTTTGTGGTTTCCTTTCTTCCTGGCACTAAGAATGTTAAGGCGGATGCCCTCTCGAGGGTTTCCTTGCGGACTCTCCTGAGTTATCTGATCCTGCTGTTATTTTGAAAGAGGGTGTAGTTCTTTCCGCCATCTCGCCCAATTGAGACTGGCTCTGGAAGGGTGTCAGGATAAAACCCGAGCGCTGCCCTATTGGGAAATTGTTTGTCCCAGACCGGTGGGGAAAAAAAGTGTGATGTCTGAGATTCATTGTTCGCGTTGGCCGGTCATCCCGGAATTTTTGGTACCAGAGACTTGGTTAGTCGGTCCTTTTGGTGGCCTACTTTGTCTCGTGACGTCAGGGAATTTGTGCAGTCCTGCGGGACTTGCTCTCGCTCCAAGCCTTGCTCTCGCTCTAGTGGTTTGTTTTTGATGCCATTGCCTGTGCCCAAGAGACCATGGACCCATATCTCTATGGATTTCATTTCGACCTCCCTGTTTCTCAGAGAATGACCCCTTTTTTTGGGTGATTTGTGATAGGTTTTCCAAAATGATACATCCCTTTGCCATTACCTAAGTTGCCCCCCTCCTCTGAATTGGTGCCTTTGTTCCTTCAGCACGTGGTTCGGTTACACGGCATTCCTGAGAACTTGTGTCGACAGAGGAGTCCAGTTTGTTTCCGTTTTTTGGGGGACTTTTTGTTTTAAACTTGGGGGTTTAATGTCTTTCTCCTGGCTTTTCATCCTCAGACCAATGGACAAACTGATGTCAAGGAAACCCTACTGCAATGCTCACTGACCAGTGCACGTGTCCTGAGTGAACCAAACTGGCCCCAAATACCTGTAAGCAGAGCCGCCCGCAGAGAAGACGTGTGTTTCTGTTAACAGGACCTTCCGCCCGCATGTGACAGCCAAGGGGGGAGCTGGCCACACGTTCTCGAGGCAGCAGTAATGAATGATGTGTACTGCAGATAACAGGACCCGCAGCACATGATCGGGGTGCGTGGCCTAACTCCAGAGATCTAGGAACTGCAGGAAAACTCCTAGCAGGGTAACGACGAGATAAAGTTACCAAGGGGCAAAGACAGAGAGAAAACCAGGAAGGCCGAGATCAGAGCAAAGATAGCAGACAGTACCAAAGGGTTAGGGCAGAAGGTTGTCAGGAGTGCAATAGATCAGAAAACCGAGCGGCAATAGACAGTACAATGGGCAAAAACTGTAACGGAAATATCGATAGCCAAGCCAGGAGGTCGAACCGGAGAAGACAATATAAGCAAAACTGAGACAGAGAGCAGAAATGAGCAAACAGCCCCGGGTCATACAAGGAGTCAAAAAAGCGGCAGTTACACGCAAACCAGGGGGGTCAAATACACAGTCACAAGAAAGTTAGCTGAAGAGAATCCCCTCTGGATGGGTTTTAAATACCCTCCCGATCCAAAGGGAGGCCAGCAAAATTTTAACCCGAGTGGACGGACATTAACCATGTCCTATACCTGACAGTACCCCTTAATGGGGGGCCCAATGGACCCCAGGCCTTCGGTATCTGGCATGAAAAGGCCTTCCAGCGATCGGCATGTACCGAACTGGCCGGAACCCATGGACCGTCTTCAATGGATCCCTTCCAAGAATAAGTATAAATTTTCTCCGGCGCACCCCCCGTGAATCAATGATGCGCCCTACCTCGTACTAAAGTTGACCCTCTACCAAAAAGGGGGAAACCCAAACGGTGAGGGATTTTTTCAAAACATCACCACAGGTTTTTAATAGGGACCTGTGGAAGACGTTGTTTATTTTGAAGGAGGGGGCAACTGAAGCCTGTTACGCCACTGGTTTGTCACCTCTACAATCTTGTATGGGCCAATAAATTTGGGGCCCAGCTTCATAGAGGGTATCTTAAGTTTGATTTACGGGTGGAAACCAGACCTTTTCCCCACTGTCAACGCAGGACCAACCCCCTCCTCTTGTCCCCCAAAATGTTTGTACTTTTCTGGGTTTGGAGATGTTCCCCTGCACTCCCTCCAAAGGTTTTTTAACTGTTGAACCTCCCCTCGGCACCAGGACAAACAGAATCCATACGGGAAAATTCCCCAAAATGGGAACAAACCCATAATTGACCTGAAAAGGAGATTTTTCCGGTAGATGATTGAACGAAAGTTGAACGCAAATTCTGCCATGGGAAAACCTCACACCAATTTTCCCCTGTCTGGAGGAGGCCAGGCATCTCAGAATCTGCTCCCAATGACTGATTGGTGCGTTCAGTCTGTCGTTGGTTTCCCGGGGTGATAGGAAGGGAGAAGTAATGTGCCCCCAATTCTTACAAAACGCTCTCCAAAACCTGGCCAAAAATGCACACCCCCTGTCCGACACCAATTTCCCAAAAGGCATCCATGCAACCGAATATGTGCTGTTTAAAAAAGCGGGCCAGGTTTCAGCGACGGCAACGCGGGGTAACGGACAAAGTGGGCTTGCTTAGAAAATCTATCAACCACTACCCATACCACTGAATTGCCTTTGGATGAGGGAAGATTTATTTGATAAAGCCCATGGACAGGTGTGTCCATGGTTTATCCGGATTGGCAAAGGCACCAATTCCCCGGCCCGGGCCGGACCTGAGAGCTTTTAAGGGGCCACCCCACAAGTTTAACAAATTTTTTATATCAGACCCATAGAGGGCCACAAAAACCCTAGCCACTGCCCCCCCCGGGGTAGTGCAATCCAGGGTGTGCACTTAACAAGAATCATGAAATTTTGAGGGTGTGAGACGGAGCTTTTTGGGTACGAACAATTTACCTGGGGGTTTTTCCTGGGAGGGGTTGTGCTTCCGAATCTCTTTGTAACTCAGAGGGACTTTGGCTCAACCACTCCCGGTTGAAGATTTGGGGAAGGAGGTTTGGAGGGGACACAGAATCAAAACTTCGGATAAGGCATCTTTCCTTTACATTTTTAGACCCTGGTCGGAATGTGATGGTAAATGAAAGCGAGAAAAAAAAAGTGCCCACCGAGCCTGTTTGGGGGGCAATTCTTGCGACTCGATATAGGCCAGGTTCTTATGATCAGTGATGACCGTAATGGGATGGGGCGGCCCCCTCCAAAAAAAGCCTCCCTTCTTAAGGCCCGTTTTAAACCCCTAACAATTCCCTGTTTTCCGACATCATAGTTTTCTCTCTGCCAGAGAACTTTTTAGAGAAAAAGGCCAGGGTTAAGATTAGTGAGGGTAGAGGGCCCCGGGACAAACACTCCCCCCCCCACTTCTGAAGCGTGACCTCCACATAAAAGGTTCTTGACGAATGGGTTGTCCAACACAGGGGCTGAAGTAAAAGCATTTCTTCAATGTAAGGAAGGAATTTTTTGCGGCCAGGACCAAATTTTTTACCTCTGCCCCCTAAGAGTGAGGTCGTCAAGGTTTCATACCTGTGAAAACCCTTTAATGAACTTCTATAATAGTTGCGAACCCAAAAACGTTGCAAACCCCTTCAGATCATGAGGCTGCACCCAATCTGTAATGGGCCCAACCTTCCCTGGATCCTGGGAATCCCTCCGGATACATTCACCAAGAAAAGACAGTTCTTGCATAAAAATAAAACACTTCCGCTTAGCATACAAATGGTTCTCCCGGAGTTATAAAAACCCCACGAAATGATAAAATGTGCTGATGTCTTTGAGTATTCAAAATGTCACCAGGTAAATGACTACATAACGCCCCTTAAATCGAAAAAAAAAAATTGGAAGTTTAAAAACGGGGGGGCATTAGGAGACCGAAGGGCATAACCGGTTTTCAATAGCCCCCCGTTGTAGGAATGCTGTTTTCCATTCGTCCCCCCCCCGATTTATAAGGGTTAAAGTCCTCGTAGATCGAGTTAGAAAAATTTGGCCCCCGTGATTGATTGCAAGATGGGAACAACGGGAGGGGTAGTGTCTTAACGGTATTTTGTTCGTTCCGAAAGTCGGACACGGGCAACCCAACTTTCTTCTTTACAAAGAAAAAAACCCCCTGCCACGGGTGACACCGAGGGCCCAAAATTTTCCCCTTTCGAAGGGGTTTTTTTATGTACTCTTTCAGGCTTGGCGCTTGGCCCGGACAAAATTAAAAAAAAAAGCCTTGGGTAAAAATTTGGCCCAGGTAACAAATCATGGGCAACATGGGTCTATGTGGTGGGGCGCCTCGCTCACTTTCGGAAATCGTCTTCAAAGTTTTCAGGTACTCCGGAATACCCCCCGATGCAGACGACACAGATAAGATTTTTCGGTTGGCCCCAAAAAACGGAGTTACAAAAAAGCCATTTATTACTCCCCATCGGGTGATCTCCCTTTTGCCCAATCAAAGAGAGGATTGTGGAGTTGCGCCGGGCCCCCAATACGTCTGCGGCGATTTTTGAATAAAGCAACTTAATTTTTCCAGTGAGTGGAACCCACTTTATGAAAAAACTTCAGAATAAAAAAATTCCCCCCGGGCAGAGGGGATGAATCCACAGCCACAATTTTAACAGGTCTTTCAACCTGACTGTCCTATTTTTTTAGAGCACAAATTGGGATCAATCAGATTAATGGGGAACCACAGTAAAAAAGGCGGTGGTCATAACGAACCCCGCAAGTTCCAAAATTCAACCGGGAGCCCCTTTTTTAGCAAGCAAAAAAAAAAAATTTACTGGGATTTGGGGAAAAACCTCCATGATTGTTGCCAGATCAGTAGTTTTTTGTGATTTCAAGAAGAAGGGCGGGAAAAAGGGCAGTCCCTTTCCAAGTCCAGGGGGTCCACAGTAAAAGCATAGTGTTGTCTTTCGGTGTTTCTCTCTCTTCCTTTTTGAGAACCCCTCCATCCCCATGGGTTCAGATCGGGGCGGTGTAAAACAATTTGGAGTAAGGGGTTTTTTTGCTTTCCCCAGCACGGAGTCTCCGGTCCTACGGACCCCTGCACCTGGGTCCTCCGGTTTTTCGGGGGGGGGATGTAAGCCAGAGGTCTGCAGACGGTCGATGGCCCCCCCTGGGGAAAAAACCCCTTTTCAGGGGGCTCATTCCGGTACCCCCGCGGCCCAACGTCTGAACTCTGGCAAACCCCATTCAGCAGACCCTTCCCTTGTGTCCATATCACTTTCCTCCCCCAGAGCACTCTATCAGGCTGTCATGAATGGCCCGGCCCCAAAAAGAAGGGGTTCACAGACTTGTTCGGGCAGGGAAGAGAGAGAGAAAGCCCTGTTTGGGGGGCCCCCCTTAATAAGGACATTACGATCCCCCCCTCTCCTTTCTTTCCCCGAGGCCGGGGCAAAATTCAAAGAAAACTTGCTCCCCCTTTAAAAAAAACCCTAAACAATTTTTTACCCCCAGAAAAATGGGGGGGTAATTTTAGGGGGGGGGTGGGGTCCAAAAGAGAAAAATCAGTGGGGCCCCCTCCTGGCCCCCGCGGAAAAACCCATTAGAGGTTGCCACACCTCTGCCCCTGCTGATGAAAATAACCAGATTTTGCTGTCCATAGCGTTCTGATAAGCGGGGAGATCATTCCCGCTAGTGGAGCCTTTCCCGGTCCATAATGTGTAACACCCCACCACCGGGAAAGATGTAATGGTCAGCTATAATGTAAAAGGGCCGCACTGACATGCTCACGGGGAGTGCACTGTCCTGAGTGGAAACTGTGCCCCCCAAATACCTGTAAGAGAGCCGCAGCAGAGAAGAATGTGTTTCTGTGTAAAGGACCTTCCGCGCGTGAAAACCCAAAGGGGGGATGGCCAACGTCTCTCAGAGGCGCAGTAAAAAATGATGTGTATGCGACTAAAGGACCGCAGACATACTGCTGGGGGCGTGGCCTAAGCTCCAAGATTAGGAACTGAAAAACTCCTGCAGGGTAACGACGAATAAAAATTTCCAAGGGGCAAGACAGAGACGAAAAAGGACAGGCCGAGATCAGGCCCCAAATGCCGGCAGTAAAAAAGGGTTGACAGAAGGATAGTCAGGCGTAGCAATAGATAGTAAACCGAGGGGGCAAAGATAGTACAATAGGGACAAAACTGTAACGGGTATGATAGCCAAGCCAGGAGGTCAGAACCGGGGGAGACAAATAGCAAAAGTGAGACAGAGAGCAGAGTGGCAAAAGCGGGTCTCACAGGAGTCAAACAGCAGAGCAGTTACACGCAAACCGGGGGGTCAAATAACAGTCCAACGGAAAATTGTGCAGAGAATCTCCCTGGGGTGGGGGATAAATACCCCCAGTCCAAAGGGGGGCAGCAAAGTTAACCCCGAGTGGAAGGACTTAACCATGCCCCATACCATGCCGAGAGAACAAACCCAAAAAAGGGACTTACGAGAGTTTGTGTCTGCTGATCGGATGTGGGTCTTTTTTTTGCCTTGGCTGGTTTGTCTTAAAAATTGGGCTAGCTCTGCCACTTTGATTTCCCCTTTTTCTCAAATTTTTGGGGTTTTCCCCCCGTTTTCTCAGGACAGAGGAGGTTTGTCTGCCAGGGTTGACTCTGTTGGGAGCATAGCACGATTTGGGCCAGGTAGTGGAATTTTTTCCCCTTCAGGAGAGGGCCCAGCGGTTCCCCAAAACCCGGGATAGGGGGATGGCCCCCGGTTTAAAGTGGGGACTTTGGGCGGGGTTTTCTCAAAAAATACCCCATGAGAGTTGCATCTCCAAGTTTTACCTAGGTTCTTGGACCTTTTAAGATCATGGGTTTTTTAACCCCGTTCCTTTTTTATTTTTCCGGGACATTTAAGTTTTAATGTTCCAAAAGTCCTTTTTTTAAGAGGTTTGTCGAGCCAGTGGTTTAGGGTGCCTCTGACCCGTTTGGTTTGGGGCAATCTGGAGTATGTGGTTTGGGGGAAAAAATTTTGGGTTTCGTTTTTTGAGGAAACCCGATTTGGGGTTTAAGGGGGGGGTTTTGGTCGGGGACATTCTTGGGTGTTTGTTCGGCTTTAGCAGGGACTCTTTTTCCCGGATTTTTAAGGTCATTTTGACGACGGGGTTCTCAAATGAGGGTTCGGGACCCCCCCTCAAGGGGGGGGGGATGTTGTGAAAATGTAGAAAGAATTCTGGCAGAAGTCCTTGGTGGTTACAAAAGTACTGAACTATTAATGAAGATTTTTAAGATTGGAATAGGTGTTACAGACTGGTCTTAATAAAAGGGGGTTTCCTCAGGGTTTCGGTGTATTTTTTTGTCTCAATTTGGTTCCGGTTCACTTGGAAGTTGCTGTGTTTGCCTGATCTTTGTAACGATAAGATATTTTTGCTTTTTTTTTTTTTTTTGCTTTTTTTTTTGCTTTTTCTGCATTTTTGGAGGTCAGCCGGTTGGGGGCTTTTTTTCCCCCTCGTTTTTTGAGAGTTATTTGTTCATTTGCTTTTTGTTTTTTTTTTTT